>JAHWFO010081061.1:1452904-1479163 GCA_023313115.1 Rhysida immarginata | reverse complement strand
TCCCCTTGACGAAGTAGCAAGAGCTCTGAGTTCGTCTGTTGTTTGAAAAATTGAATTTCTCGGATGTAGTATTTAGAAATGAAAACGAACTCTATGTTCTTACGTTTCTCATCATTTATAATCGAATGTGGCCATCTGAACACTTCAAAAGTGTAGTTGCATTTTGTCCGGTTGCGTTTTATCCGGATACCTCTTTAGTTACATAGCCTTTCGCAAATAGTGAGCTTAATTAATACCTACGTACATTAATACGACAGGATCAATAACAAAACAAAACTTTTCAAAGTGAGCGGAGCAGAGTCGACTAGTTCGCGGTCGGAAGCCAGTTATCTCTTCGATCAAAAATTATCCATTTCTTCCCAATTCTTACTTAGGCAATTGAAGAAATGATAAATTATTATCACTACCTCTGTTCTTATAGCTAAATACTAAATAAGAATGAGGCATGACGAATATGCGATTTACAAATTTAGGAAGATCGGTCGTAAATATCTACTCAGTGAGAAAATATCAGGAGATGTTAGAGAGAGAGAGCTAATTTTTAATGCTGGGGCATGGTGATAAAATCCATGTCAACACAGTGAATTAGAGAAATAAGTAGCATTAATTGTTTGAAAGCTTCCATAGTGTGATTTTTTAATAAACAAACTAAAAAAATTTTCAAAATTCATTCAGTGTCATTCATGTAACGTCTCATTTTTGAAAATCATCTATTCGTGACTTCGCTTTAAAAGCTACACACATTTCAATAAATATTCATTTACATAGAGTACATTAAACGAATTAAAATGACCAAAATAATTATTATATAATAAACTAGAAGAGGTACCCGGCGTTGCCCGGGATAATTACACTTGCACAAACTTTTCCTTTCATTGTTAGTCATGAGATATTGATTGTTGGTCCATGCAGAGCGTTTGTGAATTGCGTGTTGATACCATTGTTGATACCTATTGTTGTACAAACTTTGCCTTGCATTGTTGGTCATGAGATATTTCTCATTAATATGCCTTGCCATAACCATGAATATCGATTTTTTATCGATATTTATTATTTTTCCGAAATCTGAGGTAGACAGTGACCTTCCTCATGCTTTGAAGGTCATGTATGCGAAATTTTATCAAGATCGGAATAAAACTGTAGATTTGTATAAAAAACATACACACAGACCCACAGACCCACAGACGCACAGACCCACAAACATCCTTCTTTATATATATAGAAGAAGGAGTGGTTTGATAATATTTTAATAACATGTGAATCACCTTTTTTAATCCCCTCCTTCATTAGAACTTACATTGGTGCCTTTCATTTATTTATTTTATTTTAATTTTATTTTATTTTCATTCAAAAAGGAGATTCACATTTGGCAACTCTTTTCAGTTTTTTTTACTTAAAAAAATCACGCTGTGAAAGCTTACAAACAACTGGGATTAGCATTAAAACATTAAATCGACCCCAGCAGCTAACCTCGCACTACGTCACTTCCGGAAAAATAATGGCCGGTGTGAGGGGAATGCAAAAGCGCTATTTTTCGCTTTTCAAAGCATTTTTTATATAGAAATTATGGACCAAAATTAAAAATTTCAACGGAATCGTGTTATATTTATATCAAAAATTGATATTCTGTAAAAAAATTATAATCGAATTTTTGCGTAGGGTTGCCCTTTAATATTAACAGAAAGACAATTATAAGCAATTGGCTATTATATCCGGAGTGATGCTATTATAAACAAAGGGCTGCTAAAAAGTTGTTATATCCAGAGTGAGACTAGGTCACATGGGATAGTAAAGAATTCCACAATGATAAGTCCAGTGGGCCTCTATCATGGTTCAGTAATTTTTCGGGTGCAATTTTGGATATTTCCAGTGACTCCAAGAAATTCAGCTTTTTGGGATCCTCTTCAAAGTGCAAAATCCGAACGTTCTCTTTCTTTCCTACATGTCCAGTAGTTAGAATATGTTCAGCGAATGCTGACTTTTCCGGTCTAGGCCAAAGTAGGAGAAAAATTGAGACACGCATAAAGGAACACTTCAACCATATAAAAAATTACAGACCGGAAAAGTCAGCATTCGCTGAACATATTCTAACTACTGGACATGTAGGAAGGAAAGAGAACGTTCGGATTTTGCACTTTGAAGAGGATCCCAAAAAGCTGAATTTCTTGGAGTCATTGGAAATATCAAAAATTGCACCCGTAAAACTACTGAACCATGATAGAGGACCACTGGACTTATGATTGTGGAATTCTTTACTATCCCATGTGACCTAGTCTCACTCTGGATATAACAACTTTTTAGCAGCCCTTTGTTTATAATAGCGTCACTCCGGATATAATAGCCAATTGCTTATAATTGTCTTCCTGTTAATATTAATATTAAGCCCCCCCTTTTTGTATTTTTTTTTTGTATTGTGTTTATTTTTTCTTGTAAACCAATCAGGTTATTTACCACTAGCCTGGTATCCTGATTGGTTCCAAAACCTTATAAAAGCTGTATCTTTGCTGATAACATTGAGACATACTGAAGATGGCTACTTGGTAGCCGAACTGTATACATATATGATACATATTAGACTTATTTTGTGCACAAGTGGAGTTTCCTTCCTTCCTTCCTCTCTTTCTTTGAGCTTTAAACCCATCATCATGAGGAATATTAGTATAGAGAGAAGAGATATCAAGCATGCAGAGGAGGATGTTTTTGAAATAGTAATTAGAGTCGTTAAGGTGCTGGATATGGGAGAGAAAATCGATAGTATCTTTGATATAGGAAAAAAGAGTGGGTGGGATTTGGTGTATGTGGTGATCTACATAACCAGATAGTGGCTCACAGAGTGTGTTGTTACAAGAGATAATCGGACGGCCAGGATTTCCAGGTTTATGAATCTTGGGAAGAAGGTAGTAACGACCAGGGGAACTGAATTTAGGAAGGAGGAAGATGCGGGTTTTATTATCGATTTTGGAAGAGGATTCAAGCTGAGAGGGGATATTATTAAGTTCGGTGTTGAATGTGTTAATAGGATCGGTGGTTCGTAGTAGAACGTGATATCAGAGAGTTGTCTGTTAGCTTTGTTAATGTAGTCAGAGGTATTTATGACAACAATAGCGCCCTCTTTATCTGCGTTATGTCAGGATTATTGCTGAGGCGTTTGATACACAGAAATTCATTATTGGTGAGGTTAGGAAGAGGTTTTTTAATATTTTAGGATAATTCTCTAATATTCATTACTTTTAGAGAATTGTCCTTTTTGCTTTGATAAAGGATAGTCTCTATCCGAAATGTCAGCTCTTTATTTTGATTTTATTTATTAATTTTATTTTTTTATTTTTTATTAATCATTATTTATTTACTTTTTATTTTTTAATTAATAACTTTTATTGTATTCCAGGGTTTTTGTGTCTCGTCCTTCTCTTATATATATCTGTCAGCTGATTGATAATAGAATAAAGGAGAGATTTTTATCAAGGATATCTATGAATTTGCAGAAATGTGTGATTTATCATAAGCTCGCTACATTTGAAGAAGCAATAGACTTTGCAGAAGAGTTAGAAGAGGCGGAGCAGCATTTAAATAATAAACAGATAACTCTGCATGTAGTCAAAGACATGAATCGCGAGGAGGAAATAGCAAACCGAATACAGCAGTGAGTAAGGCGAATGTAGAACGGTTGTTGGAAAAAATGTTAGATCATAATGCAAGCGATAACGGAAGGGATGGGAATAGGAGCAAGATAGAGATCTGGCTCCAAGAGAAGTAAAATCATACGGACTCGAGTAAACAGAAGAAAACACTATTTTCAATCACCCAAATGAAGTTCCCTCTAATAGAAACAAACAGGGGTTTGAGAGACAGATATGCTGTTACACGTGTTCACGCATAGGTCACACTTCAGCTCGGTGTCCAGAAATTAGAGAAAGAAAGGTTAACTGTTACTATTATAAAAATAAAAGTTATTATAAAAGGAACTGTAGAAAGAAATTAAGAGATAGGCAAAATCCAGGGAATCTCGCAGAAATTAATAAAGATAGGTCAACAGCGACAGGCAGGGCTACTCAGCCAAAAACCGGGTTGACCTCCTCTCCTGCTCAGTGACTGCTGGAGGGAGAGGAGTGAAAATGGGTACTGATAGAGAAGACACTCCTTCCCGTACGTTAAGAGAATTATTAGTTGAGGCACACTTAGGTCAAATAAAAGCTGACCTCTTAGTTGATACAGGCATAAGGTTACTCCCTTAGATGAGGAAACTATACTACAGTTGAAAGATCTAGGCTATCCAATGAAACTATTACAATTACCTGATTTAGAATTAGTGGGAGTGATAGGAGATGGGTTCCTTAAGAAAGGAGTTTATCTTATAAAAACAGGTATTGATAACAAGAGTTAAAGTACAGGTTTATTCATGAGACAAAAGATGTGGAGTGTCATATGCAGGAATTTTAGAAATAAATACCCTTAGTAATTATGGATTTGTAATTGATTTTAAAGAGCAAGTGTTGAAGGAAGGGAATAATAGAATATGCTTTGTACTAGGTGTAAAGGATGCAGAGAACACAAAAGGGACTAGAGTAAGAAAATGTAGAATTAATTATATGGATGCTAAGCCCATAAAATTAAAGAATAAAATTACTTTGCTTCCATTGACAGAAGTAATGTGCATAGGAAATTCACCAGATTTAAACCCCATTGGATTTCCTTGATCAAAAGATTCCGAATGATAAAAGAATAAACAAACATTCATTTTCATCTGCCTTGATGGATGTGTGGGAAAATATCCCTAAATCTTTCTTCGAAAAATTGGTTGAAAGTATTCCAAAGCGTCTACAAGATGTTATTGATGCTAAGGGTGGTCACACACGTTATGAATGCCATGTGGAACTTTATATCAGAGGAAAACAATGTAGAGGACAGAGCAGAATTATAGAAACCCTTTATTTAAATGAATTGGGATTAAGACGGGGCCATCATGCTCTTTTTTTTTTCTTTACCGGACCCGATTCCAGTAAAGGATCTAACCCGTGACGTCACTCTCGAGATCTGATTATTGCACAGTGCGTGTTATTAAGTCCAATTTTAGCTTTATAATTAAACAATTTTTGATGTAATGCCTGAAAAATATCTTATAATATATGAATTAATTTTTTGACGTTGGAATATATCAAAGAATTATGAAAAAAAAATTTTTTTTAAATCACAGTGTTTATTTACATATGAAAAAACTTATATCAGTGATTCTAAAAATTAGCCGACTACACAGTATAGAAAAAAAATGTATCTCCCATAATACTTTATTTAGGAGCACTTTGTAGATACAGTTTTTTGCAATCGATAAAATGTAGTTTTCAATTGAAAAAATAATCTTTTCAAATGAAAAAATGCAGTTTTCAAATGAAAAAAATGTGGTTTTCAAAATAGAAAATGCAGTTTTCAAATTAGAAAATAAATAGAAAAAAAATTCATAAAATATAAGTCAAAGAAACAAAATAATTTACATAATAAAATAAAGAAAGTGTCCCAGTTAGCCCTAAAGTTCTAGATTAGGAGCTTTAGTTAGCCTAACTCTCCCTTACCCTCTAGTGGCAATTGTTTGTATTACATAAACGGCGACGAAATTAAGCAGACGACGGGCAAGATGAGCTCAGCGAACGTGTGTAACTCGAATATAGGCTAAAATACATACTGTAAAAAGATTTCCACAATTTACATACATGTAAAACATTAAATTTTTTACATGTAATTATGGATAATGTTCCATTCCATAAAACTAACCAAGTGAAGCAGCTAATTGATGATCACAGCTGCCAAGTAATTTATCTACCACCGTATAGCCCGTTCCTAAACCCTGTAGAGGAAGTGTTCAGCAAACTAAAATTGCTTGTGCGCTGCGAACACGCGCCTGACCGGCCAGCCTTACTCACTGCCATTTCAACTGCAGCACCGCAAATAACCCCCTGTGACTGCAATGGTTGGGTCGTTCATATCCGGCAGTTTTTAGTACCGTGCATTCAGCGTACTGAAATTTTAAATGATCTTCCAGACATTCCTCAAAATGATAATGATGATGACAATGAATAGAAGAGAATAGAATTTGTGTTTTTTACTGTATGTTTCTTATTGTATACAGCTACTATATTTACTCGTTCTAATACCGCATAATATCCAATGTTTTTATATAGTTTTACACTATATCTACAGTAATTTGTATAATAATCTTTAATTTTATAATACTAATATTTATATAATAAAATTTTGTAATTTACTGTACTATAACAATATATATAATTTGACTTATTATAATTTTTAATTTCTTTGACTTATATTTTATGAATTTTTTGTCTATTTTCTAATTTGAAAACTGCATTTTCTATTTTGAAAACCACATGTTTCATTTTGAAAACTATATTTTTTCATTTGAAAACTACATTTTTTCATTTGAAAACTACATTTTTTCAATTGAAAAGTTTATTTTTTCAATTGCAAACTACATTTTACCAATTGCAAACTACATTTTATCAATTGCAAAAAGCTGTAAATAGTGTCTTAAATTCTTATGTCAATATTTTTCCAGATTTAAAAGTGGAAGAAAAAAAGGAGAATGTTTACAGAATGCATAAATACATTTTATTTAGAAAAAATTCGGCATAAAACAGTTTAATATTTTT
Source organism: Rhysida immarginata (assembly GCA_023313115.1). NCBI lineage: Eukaryota > Metazoa > Arthropoda > Chilopoda > Scolopendromorpha > Scolopendridae > Rhysida > Rhysida immarginata. Next base: position 1,472,504 of record JAHWFO010081061.1, on the reverse strand, counting down.
TTTAACTTAAAATGTAGACTAATAAAAATGTTTAACATATTTACATTTCAATTTTAAAAGTTGGGAGAAGTATTTATTCAATATTAATTTTTTTTTCATCCAGTAACATTAAATTTAATTTTAAAATTTGAAATAATCCCAACACTAAAATTAACATAAAAAATAATCAATTTAAAAATGTTTTAAATTTATTATTTTTATGTTATTTTTAGTATTGGGATTATTTCAAATTTTAAAATTAAATTTAATATTACTGGAGAAAATTTTTTTTATTATTGAATAGATACTTCTCCCAAAGTTTAAACTTGAATTGTAAACATGTTAAACATTTTTATTAGTCTACATTTTAAGTAAAAAAAAAAATTTTTTAACTGTTTCAAGCATAATTTTTTTCCAAATAAAATGTATTTGCATTCTTTAAACATTCTCCTTTTTTCCCCTCCACTTTTAAATGTGGAAAAATATTGACATTAAAATTTAAGACACTATTTATCTACAAAGTATTCCTAAAAAAAGTATTATGTGAGATACAATTTTTTTTCTAATTTTTAGAATCACTGATATAATTTTTTTCATATGTAAATAAACAATGTGATTTAAAAATTTTTTTTTTTACATAATTCTCTGATATATTCCGACGTCAAAGAATTATTTCATATATATAAGATATTTTTCAGGCATTACGTCAAAAAAAGTTGAATTATAAAGCTAAAATTGGACATAATAATGCGCTTGTCATATCTGCTTTGCGCGCTAATCAGATCTCGTGTGTGACGTCATTAACTCTTGTATCGGGTCCGGTAAAGAAAAATAAAAAAAAAATCACGATGGCCCTGATTAAGAACAGCTAATATACTAGTCATCAGGTCCACGTGTAATAGAGTAACAGTGAGAATTTTAAACTCAGAAGAAATTAAAATTAAGAAAAGGAATATTAGTGGAAGAAATCTATAGCATTGATCAAGAGGTTGTGAAACCTGATCATACTATTGAAGTGAGAATGGGAACAGAAAAGAAGGTTTTGAGCAGTTTAGAATATCCTAACTTATTTGGAACACCTAGAGGGAGAGGATTGGTAGCAATTGGAGGATTTGCTTTATGATTATAGGTCATGTTTCTCACAGACTGCATATGATTTGGGATATTTACCTGCTCACAGAATAGATATAGGTGATGCTAAACCTATTGATCAAGCACCGTATAGAATCCCGTACGCCCATAGAGAAATTATGGAGAAAATAATTGATGAATTCTTGCAAAATGACATTATCGAACTTCGACGTTGCCATGGGCCACACCAGCATTGTTGGTCAAGAAAAAGGATAATACCTTCAGATTCGTTGTAGATTATAGGAAGTTAAACAAGGTTATTACCGTATATTCATCCTTTGCCGCTCATATCAGAAACGTAATCACTTCTAGGGGACGCCAAGGTTTTTAGCGTTCTAGATGTGAACCAGGGGTACTTTTAGCTCGGAATTACGGACAAAGAAAAGACCGGATTTACGATTCCAGGATGGCATTATCAATTTAAGCGCCTGCCTATGGGTCTGGCGAATTCCCCAAGTATCTGGGAAAGAACTGCATATCACATTAATAGGAAGGTTAAGGGCAAGGTTGCATTAGTCTATTTAGATGACTTCGTGGTATACAACGCCATCTATCGGCAGCATTTGGAAGATATTGAATTTTTATTCAAAAGAATAAAGGGAAGCCAATTTTAAAATGAAACCGAAATGAAGCCAATTCATAAAGCCGGAAGTAAAATTCTTGGGACTACTTGTATCAGGAGGGTACAGCCCATGATCAAGATAAAATTAAAGCTGTAAGAGATTACCCCAGACCTAGAAACGTAAAGGAAATACAGTCATTCCTATGTCTTGCTTGTTACTACAGGAGATATACTGACTCTTTCAGTAAAATAGCGAAACCGTTGATGAAACTAACGCGAAAGGATGTTGCTTTTATATGCGATACGGAAGCGGTGGACACTTTTAATGCCTCATAACATGCCTTGATCACTGCACCAGTTCTCCGAAGCCCACATTTTTCAAGAGAATTTATAGTCTCCACTGACGCGAGTGATAGTGCCTTGGGAGCAATTTTATCGCAAAAGTTTGAAGGACAAGAGTGCCTCATAGCCTATGCTAGCAGACTGTTAAGGGGTAGTGAGGTTCACTACAACACAACAGTAAAGGAATGTGTTGCGGTTGTATTCGCTATTAAGCAATTTTGCATATACCTTTATGGAACGTTTTACGATTATTTGCGATCACAGTCCACTGAAGTGGTTATTCTCAATCCGAGATCCCACATCTAAATTAGCCAGATGGAATTTCTTAATTCAAGAATTTGACTTTGATATTATTCACAAGCCTGGTCGGCTTCATGGGAATGCAGACAATTTAAGTCGCATACCAGTCAATGAAATAGCAGAATACACTCCCTTGTTGTTATGTAAAATGATTGCAGCCGAGCAAAGTAAAGATGAGCAGTTAAGCTCTATTATTAAAGCTCTGGAAAATGTCAGTCCAGAGAAAGCGCCTCGTTCTCATATTATATTTTGGATAAAGAAGGTGTTCTTTTCCATATGAAAAAGTCTCAATCGGGAAGAGAGCGCTGAAAACGAATGGTTATTCCAAAAATTTATGTACAACATGTACTACATACCTTCCATTCTCTTCCAGTTACTGGTCATATAAAGGCCAAAGAGATAAAAAGGAAGATAGACAAGCAATGCTATTGGAAAATATGGTTCATTATATTCAAGTTTTACTGCAAGGAATGTGATAGCTGTCAAAGGAATGCACCTTCTCTTAAATGAAGAGAACAGCCCCTACAGCTGCTCCCAGAGGTCAATCAACCATTTCAGAGGGTCATTGCCAATACAGTGGGACCATTGGTTACTACTTATAAAGGATATAAGTACATACACTACTGTTTATAAAAATCGCAACACCCTGATGGAATGGTCTAATCCATATGCAATTTGCAATATTTGCATACAATGGGTCAGAGTATAAATGATTAGATTTTCAGAGTAATTGCTTGAAAGAACACCATGCCTCGACGACGACGAAGGGTACCATATCAGCAGCTGACAGACTTTGAAAGAGGACGCATAATTGGTCTGCGTGAAACGGGATGGTCGTATCGTAACCTTGCTGCTCGTGTAGGACGTAATGCAACGACAATTATGCGTGCATGGAGGCAGTGGAGCGAAGAGAACAGGGCACACCGAAGACCAGGCTCAGGAAGACCCAGCACGACGACAACGCGAGATGATAGACACCTCTATCGCATGTGTGTAGCAGATCACACAGCCACTTCCACAGTGTTAGCACAACAGTGGGGTGCTACAGTAGGCAGGACAATGTCTGCTAGCACTGTACGACGTCGTTTGATTTCCAGAGGATTGATGGCACGAGTACCATTGTTGCGGATTCCTTTGACTCAAAACCACCGGCGCCTCAGGTTGCAATGGGCCCATCAACACCAACAGTGGCAAGCTGAATGGCAACAAGTTGTGTTTTCGGATGAGTCAAGGTTTAACTTGCAGCACCATGACGGCAGGATACGAGTCAAAAGACATCGTGGCGAGCGCGACCTTCCAGAATGCATCCTGCAGCGTCATTCAGGACAAACGCCAGGGGTGATGGTGTGGGGTGCAATCAGTTACCATGGCCGTTCCCGTCTGATCAGAATCCATGGCAATCTGAACAGTGACCGGTACATCAGGGAAGTTGTGCAACCCGAGGTCATCCCCTTCCTGCAGAACCTTCGAGGCGCTGTATTCCAACAGGACAATGCCCGACCGCATGTGGCCAGAAATGTCCTCGCCTTTTTCCAAGCACATCAGACGCCCTTGTTCTCCTGGCCTGCTCGTTCACCAGACATGTCCCCAATCGACCATGTGTGGGACAGGGTTGCTCATCGATTGGCTCGTCAGACTCCTGCAGCAACAACTGTGGATGAACTGTATACCCGTGTAGACAGAGCACGGCAGGACATTCCCCAGGCCCTTATTCAGAGCTTGTTTGACTCAATGCCACGACGTTTAGAGGCTGTAATTGCATCCCATGGTGGTTTCACCTGATACTAATGTGACAATAAAATGCATTGTATTGACCTGAAAATCTAATGGTTTCTTTTCTGACCCATAATATGCAAATGCTCCAAATTTAATGCAGATTGGGCTATTCCATCAGGGTGTTGCGATTTTTATAAACAGTAGTGTATTAGTACTAGTTAACCACTTTACAAAATATGCGGAAATGGTTGCAATTGCAGACCAGAAGGCAGAAACAGCGCGTGCATTAGTGAAAACAGTATTTAATAAACACACGTTAACTGTCCAATTGTTAAGATAGAGAAGCTAACTTTATTTCAGCTTTAATGCAAGAATTATACAAACTGTTTGGTATGAAAAAGATTTTCACTACAGGATTCCATCCTTCTAGTAATGGAGTTACGGAATGGCTAAATAAATCCCTTGTTCAGATGTTAAGGCATTATACTGACACTCATCAATTGAATTGGGATGAATTTTTGAGTTAGATAACGCTAGCTTATAATATAAGCTACCACAGGGCAGTAAAGGACACTCCCTTTTCTTGTTTTACAAGAGAAAACCACGGTTTCCTTTTGATATTTTGCTTGATCCTAAGAAAATCTCCTATGACGTGACAGAAAATTGGAATAGACAGATAGAATTGCACATATAGGATGCATATGAAGTCGCTGGTTGCGTGTTGCAGCAGCAACAAGAGGAGAGAAAAACTTATGCTTCTCGAAATAAGCCATATCATTTTGATGTCAGAGACAAGATTCATACCAAGATTCATACATTTGATACCATCATATTCCTAACATTAAGAAGGGTTTGACTGAAAACTTGGCTGACCAGTATGAGGGTCCATATGAAATAATAAAGCATCTTTCAGACCTGAACTTTATTATCAAGGAAAATGGAGGAAATAAACAGAAGTTAATACATGCGAATCAAATAATACCTGTGTATGGGGTTGGAGGAAAAGAGAAATCAGTAAGGCAAAAATCGAGAGTAAAAGAGAATTATACGACATATTTGATGCCCCGGGACATCCCACCAATATGTTTGGATGAGATGTACCCCCCCCCCCCCCTCGGCCAGAGTTCAGAGCCGAACTGCCTAGACGACAGCCTGAGGCAGCTCAGCCTCAGAGGGGATGTGGAGAGGGAGATAGACCTCACCATCCTTATAACTTACATAGTTGAGGACCAGTGGAGGATGAGAGATGGTTAATGGACTCCCTATGGGAGTAGCGAGTGCTCAACCGAAACAGAGAAGGTGCTAATTTGAACTCTATAGAATGTGTAGAAACTCAAACAGGTGTTGATTGTGAGTTCACAGGAATCTCAGGAATTACGGAGTTTGAGAGAAATGCTGTAACCGCTTTCCCAGGAAATGTGGAGAATAGAAGAAATTCAAAAACTGTAGGGAATTCTAAAAGAATAGAAATTAACGATTTATGTAAATGTATAAAAGAGCAGAGGCAGTTGAAGACACAAATGACAAATGGAGTATGGACGAAACAAATATTATCAGGAATTTATGAAGGAATGAAGCTATTTGTGAACTAAACTTAAGAGGTTTGGGGGTTGAGTTATTTCACACCTTATTCGATGTTGCAACTAATAAAAACATAGTAACATTAATTAATAAGATAAATGCTTTAGCCATGAATGAGAAGGAAATAATTCATATGGTAGAGGTACAAACGACAGTTCACAATCAAACGATTCGACAGGTTTTGATTAACAATCATATTGAAACGTGGTTGGTTAATAGAGTCTTACGCTTTTATAATTAATCGAAAAAATAAAGTTCACTCTCCACCATTTTGAGCTATATACACTTGGTGTTGATGAAATTCCGTTTCGAGTTTGTAAATTTTAAGAGAGTGATAGACCTTATTAGCTAAGGAAAAATTAATTCCTATCTAATTCCGGAGAACAAGTTTTTAAACGCATTGGAAGAGATACAAAAACGACTGCCAGAGAATATTGCTTTGATGGCGACACCCAGTTGGGAAAATTTGTATAATTTCTATAGATGGATTTCAGTAGGACTAGATTTCAGTAATGGCCATAGCTAGTCGGAGAAAAATGCGTCTATTTATCGCAATTACCTTGATAATTCCATATCACCATTTTGAACTTTTCCGAACGATCAGTTTGCCAGCAAAATAACCCTCTTTGGACGTGTTTGTTTATTTTCGTTCAAAAAGCCAATGTGTTTGCTATCATATCTTCAGTGTTGGCATCGCTAGATAATAAATCTAGTTCACTAAGCTACCGCTATGTCAATGAAAATCTAGCTAATTATTGCTACCGCTAAAGCTATATAGACGAAAATCTAGCTAAATATCGCTACCGCTATGTCGACGAAATTCTAGCGAATCTTCGCTATACTATCGCTAGATTAGTAAAAAAAATTGCATAAAATGGCCTGATAATGGTGCAAAACCTACATTTGATACATTTGAAGTCACATGTATTTTTATATATCAAAGCTTTATAGATTATGTTAATTTTTTTTTATTATCATTGTTTGATTTATAAAAGTTCCTTATAAAGCAAAAATATGAAATTATTTTTCGATTTTAGTCTTTATTTTCTATTTGTATAAGAATTTAACACTTAAGTGCTATTTGCATAGCTCGAACTATAAAATTATAATATTAGAAAATTAATAATTATAATTGAATTAACAAAAAACATAATATAAAAGAATAATACAAGTAAAATAGATCATCAAAAATAATTTTTTTGCCGATTACACCCTAATTGATACATTTGAAGGCTTGGAAAAAAGTTTACAAACCATCTTCGATTCGACAAGTCATGTTCGCTAATTGGAATTATTAGGAAACTCTTAGGCCTATGGAAAAAACCCTCCATCCATTACTAGAAGGGAAGACCATGTGCGATTAGATAAATGCATTAGGGGTTTACTGTGCGAGAATTATGAAGAAAATTAAAAAACAGCGTGGTTGATTCGACAAACCTTAGTAATCTTGGGTTAATGAATACCTCCAGAGTAAAACCATGGTTATTAGAAGTTAGTAATTCTAATGTGAATTTTTTTTTTATAACACTGGCACACTCTTCAAATAACATAAATGTATCAAAGAAGGAATACAGCATAAATGAAATAATATACAAATAATTCTCATCGAGTGATGAAGTTGGTTCTTGGCGCCCAACAGACTTACTGTGTTTTATTATTCCAAGTTGGGGCTGGGAACTTTACTTACAGCCACAGCGCCCAGGCTCAATTGATGGATGATGTAATACTGCCTGCAAGTGTTGAGAAACGCGTTCTTTACTTGCGAATTGGAGTGTTTATTAATACTGTAGACATTAAAGAAAATATTTTTTTCATATTTTAGCGAATTTTCAGCGAAATATAAGCGGAATACAAGCAAAATAATAGCGAAGTATCGCTTTGATTAAAAAAAAAAAAAAAAGCTAGCGGCGCTATAAATTCGCTGATTTTGTTTGGGAAATAAGCGCACTGTGAAATCGCTACAATAGCGATGGCGACGCTAATAATAGCGTGCTATTTTTAGCGGTAGCGGTGGCAACTGAGGGTAGATCTGCGGCACTTACTCTTTCGAGGGAGTTTTGCGCAATCCCAGTAACTAACGACTGAACGAGCTGGCTGCGCCTAAGTTGCTTAACTCCATCGATCAGCGAGCCAACCGACGAGACAACCAGGCCACGGCCACCCCCTTGCTGTTGATAAGAAGTCTTTTTTCTCTATGACAGAGTGGCAACAATATGAATCTGGAACATTGTTTTGAGTGTGCTCCCCTTTATCAGCCATTCATAGAGCTCCAATACGAAGTTGTGAGATGGCCTTATTTCAGGGAGATGAGGTTGGAATCAGTCGGTTGTGTGAACAACAAATTTTTTGAAATCCACCTGCAATTTGTGTTTGAAGTCATGTGGTGGGTCAGTGGATTTACAGTATCGACCATTCTATTCAATTGACAATTGCATGTTCAACACCACAATCCAGGGGTTCAGGAGTAAGCAAAACTATTAGAATCATAGGAACAGGAACGTTAGAACTATCTAATGCATGTGCACGAGTTAGTAATGAAATAGTGCTATCTCCGTTCGTACCGCTTTACTATCACGTTTCCAGGATCGAGACTGTCTTCTAGAACCAGATGTTCATACTATATTTAATGGCACAGAAATTTTGTCCGTTTTACACACAGTGAATAAACTTAATAGGTCAATATATGACAGTCTGCCTAGTTTCACATCCTCTCATTGGAAGCGACAAGTGTTTCACATATATTTAAAACAAAAAGCAAAAAATTTGAGACAGGAAATAGACAGGGATGTAGAAGATAACTCGGGATATTCAATTACCGTGATTGTTACATTCCTCAGTGTTGGGTTAATAGCAGTGGTTATGTCTTTCATTGTAGTACAAAAGTTTAAAAGGAAAATGAACTGTCAGTGTAAGCGACATCCTCAGAAAAGTGATTCAGTTCATTTAGAATTAGAATAGAAACCCCTCTCGGACCCCGTGCCAGAGGAACAGAAATCAATTCCGTCAGGAGAGAAACCAAGCCTCTCCGAGACCCCACGACGAGTATTTTTCTAAGGGATATCAAAATTTATGAAGAGAACCCTTTTGTTGCTTTAACCAAATAGAAATTTGAATATGGATATAAACATAGTTGTTCTAAATGGGTACTTACTTACTTACTTACTTTTCAAACCCGCTTATCCGTTAGGGGGTAGTTATTAAATTTGGGTTAGTTTCCTTGGGATAGAATTTATTATTTCAATTCTATTTTTATTTATATGATCGCAGTTTGTCAAGAGATAATACCTGAAGCTTAAGATGAATGTTTTCACCATCTCAGGTTGGAGAGGAGCACAATCGACAACTGAATCCGCTGAGAAAACTGTCATCACAGCCTCAATCGCCACGTCTACTGCCTCGCCGAACTTTTCAACTGCATCGGATTCAAGAGACTATTCAAGAACTGTATAAATACTATCATGAGTCCATCCAACCAACCACGTATTTTCGAGGCTTAACTGTGCACCACATTTCAACCTTCTAAGATGCTCATGGACAAAAAACTGTTGTTATTTTATGTGAACTGAATTCTATATGGTTAGGAACCAATTAAAAGTACTTACTTAACAAGTGACTAATTATGACTCATCATCATGTGAACTTTTGAACGGTTTTGTAAATGAACATTCTCAAGTGTAACTTTCTTTATAGTTAAAAAATTTATTTTGGTGAACTTTGAATAATACAGACATTTTACGTTTATTATTGTATTTTCATGCTATAAGTATTTTAAGGTTTCTATTAATTGTGCATTTCATAACTTTACAGGCAGTGATTTGAACTTTTACTGAACTACATGAACATTGAATTATCCATTTAATTTTTAATCTCTTACTGTTCATTGTGGATGGAAATTCATTGAGTAGGTAACATTAACTGTTTGGAAATGTCTGAATTGATTTTATCATTATATAACTTTACGATATCAAGTCAATGTTTAGAATGCTGTGTTAAGTAGAAATTTTGGCAAAGTTGACTTTTAGTAACTGCGAGCACTGCGTGCACTGCAGAGAAGCATCCTTCAGAGACACCCAAATGAACAACTCATTCATAGCAACTGTTTCGTATCCGCCCTGCAGTGAAGCATCCCTTAAAGACGCCACTGTTGACCCATAATTTTGCAGCATTTTACTCTGAAGTTATTAATTACTATTAGAAATTATTAAAATTTATTTTAATTCGTAATCAGTTAATTTTATTGAAACGCTTAGTATAAGAATTTACAAAATTATTACTAATTAATAACTAATTTAAACATTTGACATGTTAAAATATATTACTAAATTGCAAAAAAAATAAGTTGAGTGGGTCTTGTATCACGTAAATGAATTCTGTATATCCACTGTCGCGATCTGTATATCTTAGGTAATACTAGGTCGCGATCTGTTTGATTGTGATTTGTTTGAAGTAGGATCCTGCAAAAAACCCACCGGTCAAAACTCATAGAGTAATAGCACAAATGAGGACATATCCTAGAAATAAACCTTACTTTTCATCTGATTTTTTATAATTTATACATTATTTTATCGAATTATTTGAAAAATATCTGGGTTTTTTTTTATCAGAACTTACTAGAATTTTTATTTTCGTATTTGGAGACGGGGGTCTTTTTTTAATTTATTTTCTAATATTAATTTACCGAATTAATTATTTGGTGATAAATTTGGGTATAAAATTTATACCACATATTTTCATTATTGTCGTGCATCCGGGTGAATATGACATTAAATTTAAATGATAAATGAAAAATTAAGCCACGAGCCTACATTACAGTCAACAATGACTTAATTGCTCAGAGCGTCGCGATCTCAGACTGGAATTTTCCTTTTCTTTCCTATTTTCATTTATTATTTATTTAAACGCATTTAACATCTGTATTGTAACATTTTAACATCTGAGGCATCGTGTTTAAATAATCCATCAGCTTTTCTTTAATAAATTTGATACTCGGGGTCTTTGTTACTGTTTACTTATACGGTGGCTACGCTATGACCTATCCATTATCAGAATTATTTTTATATTTGCGGTGTAAGACCGTGTAGCGAATGTACGAATAACTCCCGTAATAAGAAAAATAACCAGATTTACTACTACTCCAAAAGAAAGGATCGACATACAATAAATATCACTACCTCTGCTGGTCTTACCATTACTGATGTACTGGATATTAGTAACTGTTTTACCCAGCATTTCAGTAAAACTGTCTCTACTTCTTTCAACACATTCTCGGAGAACTGTCTACCTATTGTCCTCCTATTGATAATCTCATCTTAACGGAGTTCACTGATAGAGATGTTGCCTACGGCATTAATAGATTACGGGCTAAGCCTTGCAATTCTCCGACAGAGGTTCCTTCCTTTATTCTCAAAGGCCTTCGAGATGTCATAATTATTCCTCTTAGGCGCATCTTTAATTTGTGTCTAAAAGCTGGCCACCATCCTAGAATAAGGAAGAGTGCGGTTGTGGTTCCTGCATTTAAGGGTGGTTCTGCCAAACGGATTGACATTGCTAGCTGTAGGCCGTTCTCTACCCTTCCACCCACTGCCAAAGTCTTTGACAACATCATTCATAAATATCTTCTACAACATGTCCTTCCTCATGTTCCTGCGTGTTAACATGGTTTCATTCCCCGACGTTCCGTTGTGAGCAATCTTGTATCTCTCACCACTCATGCTCATTGTGCTCTTGACCACTGCCAGCAACTTGACGTGGTCTACTTTTATATGCAAAAGGCGTTCGACCCTGTCATTCATGAGCTACTAATTAAAAAATTGCGTGCGTATGGGATTGTTGATGAACTCCTTTGGATAATGCGCTCTTTCCTGTTAGGCCTCATTGTGGTGTTCCACAGGGTTCTGTCTTAGGGCCTTTATTATTTGTTTCTTCACTGCTGACCTCCCCCAGGTGATTAGAAACTCCCATATATTGATGTATCCAGAGGATGTGAAACTTTTTGGTAACATTACAATTGTCTTAATGCTCACCTGCTTCAGCAGGAAATTTATAGTATATGTAATTGGTGTGAGCAGAATGATCTTGCAATTAATGCAACCAAATATGACAAAAAAGACCAATTTTATCGAGTTCTCCTAGTCTGTTTGTGGAAATGTGCAAGTTGCCAAACTCTGTGTCCGTGATCTTGGCGCAATCGTTGATAGCACACTTTCCTATAATTCCCATGTTGATTGTTCGTCTGAAGGCTTACAGAGCTCTTGGTACCATTGTGCGCAATGGAGCCGATTTTCGGTGCCCTTCTACATTTGTTCGGCTCTATCGGAGTCTAGTTTTACCCATTCTGTCCTACTGTTGTTTTATAGAATGGGGGTTAAAATATGCAGTCTTGTAAACTGGATAGGGTGCAAAATGTTTTTCTCCGGTTTCTGAAGCGGAAATTCCCGAATTTTGATGTACCTTCAGATCTGTGTGCACTCTCAGACATTAGAATGAAGATTGAATTAGCTGAGTGAACACCGTACATGAACTGAATTGAATTGAATTATTATTATTATTGAATTTTTATCTTTGTAATAATTATTATATTTCTGTTAATCTGTATAAATAAAATTGTGTTTTTCTGTTTTTTTATTGTCCTTTTTTTTTAATTACGTTACTTCCCTTTTAATTGTATCTTAAATAACCCCATTTTGGGCCTGTTGGGGGGCAACATAGCGGTTTGGCCTTCCAGTTTATTTGGTGGGTTATTCTCTGTTGTTGTTACCTATTATTATTATTATTATTATTATTATTATTTATACCAGATGGTTTGCTTGTTTTTAGTATTTATTTGCGTAAAATGACGGCCGTTTATGGGAATAAAATCATAATCACACAAAGAAACTCCGTGTTTACACATTTCGGTTTTTTACTCATTTGGTATTAAATGTATGAAATTATACGATTAAGAAATGAGTAAAGAGCGTTTTAATTGTTGGTAATCTTACAAACATGGAAACACGGAATTCTTTTGTGTGTTTTTAAAGGACCGTCACTTTACGCAAATAAAATCATACAAGACCCACTCAACTTTTTTTTTTGCAATTTAGTAATATTTTTTAATATATCAAATGTTTAAATCATTTGTTAATTAGTAATAATTTTGTAAATTCTTATACTAAGCGTTTCAATAACATTAACTGATTATTGTTAAATATTTACGAATTATAAATAAACTTTATTAATTTCTAATAGTAATTAATAACTTCAGCGTAAAATTCTGAGAAATTATGGGTCAACAGTGGCATCTTTAAGTGATGCTTCACTGCAGGGCGGATACGAAACAGTTGCTATGAATGAGTGGTTCATTTGGGTGTCTCTGAGGGATGCTTCTCTGCAGTGCACGCAGTGCTCGCAGTTACTAAAAGTCAACTTTGCCGAAATTTTTAACTTTACGATTTTTTCTACTTTAAGTAATTCTAAACATTTACCCATTTGCAATTTTAAGTAACCATTATACTTGTGACTATGTATTTTCTTATGGATTTTACTAAACTAAATAAAATGGGGTGACAGAGAGAAGGGCAGGAACGAGATTGCTCACAAATGAATTGCGGACGATGGCGAGACTTCAATGAACAGCAGGTTTGGCTAAGCTTTCTTGAGTCTATTTTGAAATATTGTTACGATCGAATAGAAAAGTATAATTTTTAGGATACTTCCTTTTCTCAAAAAAAGGGAGCGATGTAGGTCCCAGAATTATTACAACCACCATTAATAAGTTGAGTTTCAATTTTATTTGACAAGCTACTTTCATGCTCAGATTTACGGTATATTGAAGATGCTGATCTAATGAACATTTTCGATGCTATCATATTTCCGTCTAAAATTCATTAGAATTATTTTCATTACGTTTCCCGTCAGTTTTCCAAGTGTTTAATCAACTACTTTCCAGAGCTTATTAGATATTAATGAAAGATAACAGACTTTATTAAACAACTAGCAAAGGTACCCGGCGTTGCCCAGGATAATTCCACTTGGATGTAAACAGAACAATCTCCAAAAATTAAATTAAATTTTGCAATATCTTAAAAATAAACCCATGAAAATGCTAAGAATAATTACAGTAAAAATTCTTAATGAAAATTCGAAAAAAAGGCTCACAATGGCTGGAACTCTCCAATAATTTCTTACTCACGTAATCTTACCTCAGATATATACTTAGTGTTGTTGCAATTTCCACTCTTCTCTCGATGTGTTGAAGCAAAACTTGGCCATTCATCACTTTGTGCAGTCTAGCGCTCGCCGATTCTTCTATTTACTTGCTTCCCATTTGCTCAATACATCACGGAGCTAACTGTCGTCTTTCCACTCTTTCTCAATAGTCTGCTAACTCTCCATTATCTCCAGTTACTCATCATTTTTAAACATTTTCAAGAAATTGTCAAGTACTAAGAACTCTCTTTTCTAAGAAAAGCCTGAATAACAGGAATTCTATGCATTGTTACAAATTGAAACTTATCCATATTACATCATCATTTTATGTCCATTGTTATAATTCTTGGAAAGATTGCTTTAACATTACATCATCATTCTGTGCTCATTGTTATTGGTGAATTGCGTGTTGAAACCATTGTTGATACCTATTGTTGCACAAACTTTTATTTTGCATTGTTGGTCATGAGATATATATTGTTGGTCCGTGCAGAGTGTTTGTGAATTGCGTGTTGATACCATTGTTGCAAAAACTTTGTCTTGCATTGTTGGTCATGCGATATTTCTCATTATTATGCCTTTCCATAACCATGAATATCGATTTTTTATCGATATTTATTATTTTTCCGAAATCTGAGGTAGACAGTGACCTTCCTCATGCTTTGAAGGTCATGTATGCGAAATTTTGTCAAGATCGGAATAAAACTGTAGATTTGTATAAAAAACATACAGACAAACAGACCCACAGACAAACCCACAAACATCCTTCTTTATATATATAGATAGACTAGAAGAGGTACCCGGCGTTGCCCGGGATAATTACACTTGCACAACTTTCCCTTTCATTGTTAGTCATGAGATATTGATTGTTGATCCCTGCCTTGTGTTGGTGCATTGCGTGTTGATACCATTGTTGATACCTATTGTTGCACAAACTTTGCCTTGCATTGTTGGTCATGAGATATTTCTCATTAATATGCCCTGCCATAACCATGAATATCGATTTTTTATCGATAATTATTATTTTTCCAAAATCTGAGGTAGACAGTGACCTTCCTCATGCTTTGAAGGTCATGTATGCGAAATTTCATCAAGATCTGAATAAAACTGTAGATTTGTATAAAAAACGTACAGACAAACAGACCCACAAACATCCTTCTTTATATATATAGATAGAAGATTAAAAAACATTTTTAGAATTTATTGTTATAGAATTTGTCAATCGAAGGAGTGCCTCTTTCCTTTCATCAAAAGAAGAGACAAAGAACTTGAGATCTCCACGGGATGTGCTTTGTCCACCCCCACCTTTGGATTGGCGACATGAGGGACTTTCGGGATCGGTTTGGCCTGCTCCAGACGTCCAAGATCAAAGAGAGCCGCCACTGTGGCAGTCACCTGAATTATTGATATTCCCGGAGGGAATGATTCTATCGTTTCCACCAATTGTAATATTGAAATAATTCAAAAATCCTATACACTACCATATCAAAAGTCATGGGACACCACACTTTAATAGAAACACTCAAAAATATACATATTTTAGTATCTTGTTGGTCACCTTTTGCTGCTATCATAGCTTCTACTCTCTGGAGCATACTGTCCACAAGTTTTTGATAAGTTTCAACAGGTAATTTTTGCCATTCTGCCAAAGTGTCTTGGACAGTTCGGTCACGGATTTCGGGCTTCCGGACATGCGCACAATCGACGTCCCACAGATGTTCGATGGGGTCAGAGCGGGGCTCTGTGCAGGCCAGTCAAGTTCTCAAACCCACTTTTCATCAAACCATGTGACTACAGCCCTTGCTTTGTCGCAAGGTGCGTTATCGTGCTGGAACAGAAAAGGGCCGTTGCTAAAGTGCTGCCAGAGATGGGAGTGCTGCGTTGTCCAGAATGTCTTGGTAACATTCTGCGTTTAGATGTCCGTCCACAGAAACGATTGCACCCAACCCATACCATGAAAAGCACCCCCACACCATCACCGACCCTCCGCCGAACTTCACCATAGACACAATACAGCTTGGGAGATAACGTTCGCCATACCCAAACCCGTCCATCCGATTGCCAAATGGTGTAGCGGGACTCATCACTCCATTCAACCATTCGACATAGATCCAGAGTCCAATCTCCTCGCTGCTTTGCTGGTGCTGATGTGAGCTGCCGCTCTGCCATAAAAACCCATTGCATGCAGTTCCCTGCGAACAGTCAGGGTGCTCACAGTTGTTCCCGTCAATTCTATGAACGATCTTGTCAGTCCAAGCGATGTGTGATGGTTTGAGGTGACCACTGTATGGCTCTTCCCTTTGGTCTCTGGCTGACATGATCTTGGGTCTTCCAGTCCTATGCGGAACACTTGTGGTGCCTTTCTCTTTCCATGCCCGGATGACATTGTGAACGGTCAATTTCGGGATGTTTAGGAGGGTTGACGTCTAACAGTTTTGCCTGTGAGAAAGCACCCAACAATTGTACCTTTTTGGAAGTCTGAGAGCTCTTTCCTTTGAGACATTCTTACAGCATTCACGCAAGCATCATCTCATAACAGCATACTCTGTTATGTAGTGCTAGGAAGAATGCCAACAGTGAAATTGCAATGTCCCATTTTCATGCAAATCAGGAGTCCCATGACTTCTGATAGGGTAGTGCAGGGAATAGGAAGAACGGGAAGCGAAGTTCAGCACTTTTTTTGAAATGCGGAAATAACTAGCGATCCTTGTGTTCGGACTGGTGAACTAGCAATTCGAAACTAAGACTTTAATAAAGTTTCAGTTGCGGTATTTGGGGTCAACGTTTGAAAACGAAAGATTTAAAAATGGGCCTGTTCTTCATGTCTTCAGAGAATCAAAGGTAGAAATTCGGCAATAACTGTTATCATTACAGAAAACTGTGCATTCGAATAGTATCAACATTAACTAAATTATTGCTTTAATGAAATGTTATAAAGCAAAATTAAGAAATGGAGTAACATAAGTGAGCTTCGTCTAAGATGCAACTTAGCTTAAAAAATGTCTCTACTTCCAATTAACATGGTTAATTAAAAGGTGATTATAAAAATTCAATAATTCAATAGGCATTTTGTTTTAATTTAAAATATTACATCATCATTTTTTAACATTTTCCAGTAAATGGGAAACTGCATTTAAAGAAAAATTTCCAGTTTTTGTTATCAGCCTGCTGTCAGTAAAAATATGAAAACTGCCTTAGAGACAATTGATACCTCTGAACTTGATATGTGTGAAGAACCATCAAGAGAAAAGTTGTTGTATACTTATTTAAAAATTAGAATTTTCTGGGCTGTTGTAAAAATCTTGAAATTCACAGTGCTGATAAAATATTATAAGACAAAGAAAATTACAAAAATTAAGTCACATGTAACAACAACTTTTGTAATTTTCTCTCATAAATTTTGTGATCTTTTGCTACTGTTATGATTTTTATTTTTGTGATATTTTTCTGCTGTTATGTTTATTTTTTGCCTATTTGGATTGTAGTTATTTACAATGTTTAGCTAGATTGTTTTTTTTTTTTTAATCTTATGCTTCGTTCCATTACGAAATTAAGAAATATATTTCAACTTTTACATTTTTCTTTCTAATACTGACTGTAATCCTTAATGGCATGGCTGGTGAAAAACTTTAATAACTGCTGATTTCATTATTTATCCACTGTACAATTCATTTTTTTTATTTATTGGGATAATCTGACGAGATTCAAGACTGTCCATGTAATCCCTGTTTGCAAGAGAATGTGTAACATTCCTTTAGTATGCGTTAAAAATCATAAATAAAAACCATAAAAGCTCAATCTTTGTGAATTTTATTAATATAATTAAATACATGTTACTTTCAGCGCATGTGAGTTGTTAATTATGAGATTCATTGTGTGTTTAATGTGCATTTTTTAAGAATTAGCTTTAAATGCATTAATTTTAACAAATTGATTTATAGTATTACATACGGTCATGATGCCTAATAGTTAAAACCGAAATTTAATTACAACTGAAAAAAAAATTAGCTATAGAAATTCGTCTTCTTCGATTATACTGGGATAAAGAAAAGACACGAAGAAAGAAACATACAAGGTGGGAGGAAAAGATATTCACAAGTTCACCACTTGTTCCTCCCATCTTCCATGTTTCTTTCTTCGCGTCTTTTCTATATCCAGTATAATCGAAGGGGGAAGTGAAAGTAACAGCGGTTTGGATGGGAGGGGAAGAAAAAGGAACAGACGATTAGTTCACCAGTCCAAACGTTCTTCTGCTTTGGCGCTGTTTTTATTTCATACATTTAGCATTGAATCAGTTAGCAACTTCGCTTCCCATTCTCCCTATTCTCTGGAGTAGTGTAAGTCATCAATACGTAATGGAGAATGGCAATTTGGTGTGTTCTCAAGTTAGAAACTTTGGTGTAGAAGAAGTTGCCAGTTGGCCGCTAGATGTGGAGATGAACAGAAGTGTTGGTAATTAGTTCTTGAGATGTAAGACATTAATGCTGAATAGATGTGTGTCTGAACAGTGTTCGATCTCATCTGAAAGATTGTTCTTTCTACATGTTGTTAAACTCTGAAGTGCCCAAATTCCAAGTACATTGTAAGCTAAACTGGCCGTTCCATAAGTATGGCGAAGAGCCGAGTGCAACCAGAACCAGTTGCCATCAACAAGAACCACCGCGAGGGTCATGCCTAGAGTGATATCCAGGGAACCAGCCGAGATTCGCCGCCGTCTGCTTAGCCCTTTCCGTAGAAGTAGATTCACCCCCACCGCTTAGCCATTCCACACCACCGCCACATTGCGGGTCGCACCCTCCTTTAATGAGGGTCTAAGGGTAATTTCGTGATAATTCTTTTCTTTCTCACGACTGTCAATCATTACCACAAATATTTAAATGATTTAATTATTTCTAATTACAATAATGGTGAAGTTAAAGCAATAACAGTGTTTAATAGGAAATAAGCTTATTTTCTTTGAGGGAATTAAAGGGACTAATTATTGGGAGCTAGTGTTCACCTAACCAAATAACTTTCCAGCTGGAACTGTGTGGAGCATCAGGCTAATTGGAGTTGCTGAACCCCACTCTGGGGAGATTTAATAGCCACATATTTGTCGCAGTTATGAGATATAAGCCATATTTGGCGCTGATTTAACCGGATTAAATTTCTCTTTGTAATGGAATATAATCACAACTTATTTCCAATTGAGCCACGGGGCCCCACGTATGACGGACCCAGCCCACATGTCGAAATTTTGCTCGTGACACACAAGATTTTTTTCATTTAGAAGCGGAAATATTACGTCACGTTTCCAAGTTTTGCAAATAGACTTCAATATTAAAGTAATGTGTGTGAAGAGAAGCGGTTGCAATGTTAAAGTATTCATATTTTTAGAAGACAAGAAAATTTATCAGACCCCTAACTATGAATAATTTAAGTGTTTCATTGAAAACCAAGAAATGTGTGGGGATAGAAAAAAATTAGGCAAGATACGGATGTAGCATTAAAAAAACGTATAAGAATCAGCTCTTAAAGTTAAAGACGTTTTTTAAGAAGTAATTTTTTATTCGCCTGTGCATATGTAAGAAAAAAGTATTTTGTACTAAAAAATCAAGGCTGCGAGGTAAATAAACAGGAATCTTTACATATGCGGAGGCTATGGCCTGTGTGAATAGTAAACAGCCTAAGAGATTTATAATGCATCTATGGAGGGCATCTCCAATTTATGGGTTCCGGACGTTTCCCCCATCGGACATTCACCCCAGTGATATTTACCCCAGTGACGTTTCCCCCAGAGCCTTAACTGAAAAGTGGACACTT
>JAHWFO010081061.1:1378626-1427904 GCA_023313115.1 Rhysida immarginata | reverse complement strand
CACCCCCTCCTCATTAATATGCGCCTATTTGGGGACTTAATCTACTATAATTCAATCATTAAATGATTCAACTGTGCCTTTGAATTTTATAATTGTGACATATGAATATGTCCCTGCGAATATAAACGTGTTTATATCCGCGTGGATATTAAACTGTATGATAATTGGTTTCAAAATTATATAAAAAAGGGGGGAATAGGGAAAGATCAGGCTGGGGATTTGGATGAAGGTGATGAGAGAGGTAGAGCAAAATGACGATGCTTATTAATTATGAACATTTATGTCACTTATATTTTCTTTTTGTATTATTCTTGTTTTAAGTGTTCAGATGTACATTTTTGGCAATTCGCTGTAGGCTTAAAAGTAGGGTTACGGAACACCAGGAAATAAGTGAAGTAATTTTTTTTTTTCTCTTTCTTTGATGGGGAAGGGGGGAACCGCTATAGGAAGGGAAGGAATATAGAACAAAGGGGCAGTGGAAATTCAGGGAAAATAGCAAGTTCAAGGTCAGAGTTCCTCGAAAAAGAGAAAGGAGAATTCTAAGAATGAGAAGGGTATTTTTCTTTCTCGGAAAGGAGATAAAAATTTGGCAGTAGGCAGAGAGAGAGATGAATTGTGACAGTGTGTGGCTAGCAGTTGACACAGAGAGACGAAATGTAGCAGTCGACAGGGGCAGATGAAAATGTAGTAGGAGAACGATGTAGAGTGTGGGGTTCGGAGATGACAGCGAGAGATGTAATAGTACAGTGTATGGTTAGCAGTCGAGTGAGAGAGTTGAAGAGAGTGTGTGCGGCTAACAGTAGAGAGAGATAGCTGGAATGTGGCGGCCGAAGAGAGGAGCGGGCGAAGCATAGATAGTATAACGCCGAAAGAAAACCGAAGGTCTAGACAGCACTGGGAGGCCAAGACGACCCTCTACCTGAGGCAGGCGGACGACATCGCTTTACCCGACGAGCTGGAGAAAAGTGGGAGACGACCATCGGCCAGCGCGCCAGAGCCATAGACAAGGGCGATGACCGATGCGAGCGACGAACGGACAGATCGCCGGGAGAGAGCGGGGACCAACACCGGTAAGCTGAGACCGTACGTAGCGTGAGCACTATTACTCGGTGGGGCAGGACGGGGCGAGAAGGCGGGCCTTGTGGGTTCTAGCAGGGCGCTTCTCGAGTCCTGAGCCGGTAGTGGTGGCTAATACGTGGGACGGTTTCAGCGGACCCGGTGTGGCGGCGACCCAGGACAGCGAGCGACAACCGGAGAATGAGGTACGAGGACGGCACAGCGGAGATTCTGTGGAGACAGTACGACAGGACGGCGGAGTTCGACGGCGCCGGCGAGGTATCAACGTTGGAGGCAACGGCAGCAGATCGACACGAGCCGGGATCAAGTTGAGAAGGAAAAAGGTAGTGAACATTTATTCTGGGCCCACGCGAGTGAGACTTTTCTTTGATTAGGAACCCTTTTATTTTTGCTATTTTGTGCGAAAAGTAATAGACAGATCTGATTAAAGAAGGAGCTAATGAGACAATTCTAAAAGCTAGTTAGTGAACTTTTTTTTTGATGAGGAACTCTGAATAATTTTACTATAGGGTTATTAAGATATTTTAGAAATCAAGACCTTTTATTTCCAGTTTCGTTATACGACAGCGAGTTGCCAATCAATACATAATCGTCTACGATTATAATAATGTTTTTGAGATTGTCTATGTTGTTTTGTAGACTAAGTTAAATATTAATTTCTTTTAGGTACTATCTTATTATCTTGTTTTTTTTATGTGTTAATTCAATCAGCCAAATAGCGGTTGTTATTCTTTTAACTTTATATTATATTATTTTTTTTATTTATTTACATATTTTGCTTGACCTAGAAATAAAGAATTAGAGCCCATAATCTGTGTTTAATTTTGCTCATTGCGGTCATATAAATTTTCAGCCTGAAAGGGGGTAGTAGTAGTAGGGGTAGGAAGTCACTATACGATCACGGGGAGGCATAAAAGTGGGTTTAGAATTTGTTTACGGCAGGTAGGACACGAGTAGATGGTAAGCATAGGTGATATTTCTTTCACAAGAGAAAGTGATATACTACGATATACTATTAGGTATAAGAGATAAATTTTTCCGTCACATAATAAATTTGTATTTTTAGATGTTGCTAAGTTTCTCCATCTCAAGTACACATGCTTTCTAAAATATCGAATATTATTGATTATTAATAAAAAATTTGGGGTATATAATTTGTTTGCAATTAATTAAGAAGCTTTCAAGAATTCAACAAATGCTGTTTGAAGGTTTTATCGTTGATAGAGAATTTCTTATAAGCTATTTTTTTATCACCATGATTAACCCCCGCCCCCCTCTTTGACAACACCTGTGGAAAATCATTATTTTTATTATATTTTATCACTTAATTTTAAAATTTAAAGGGATATATGAGGAAAAAAATTAGCAATTTATCTGTAATAGAATTTCAGTTACCGTAAATACTGTATTAAGCGCCCGGGCGCTTATTTGCAAAATTTCAGCGGACCCCCAGGCGCTTAATGCAGGCGGGCCGGTATTACAGGTCCGGCGCTTATAAAATTCTGCACAACTCTGATGGATACTATTATGCAAAATTCTCGCCCTTCTCCTTCATCTTTAATAAAGTATCCTGCTGTGTTTTCCATCAATGCTAAACTGTTTGGCTGTAGCCTCTGTAGAATGGTTTTCAGCCTACTTTACTGTTGCGAGATTAAAATTGATGCTATAACTGTAAAGTTTTCATTTTTCATCAGCTATGTTGCTTGACTGAATCCAAAATTAAAAGCAAGAAATCAGAAGACAATCATGCTGGTATCTAATTTCCGGTTTAGCAGTGGCATTTGGGAGAGCAAAAATTCCCGTGAGAAAGCAGCAAGAGAAGAAAAATCCACGAAATGAACTAAAATAAGCGCCCGGGCGGTTATTGAAGGTCCGGCGCTTATTTGCAAAAATTCAGCGGACCCCCAGGCGCTTAATGCAGGCAGGCTGGTATTTCAGGTCCGGCGCTAAATACAGTATTTACGGTATATGCATTTAAATTTTGTAATGTGTTATCTGGAACTGACAGAGCTGTACCTGGCTGAATTCGGCCAGGTTGGCTGGGAAAAGGTTAACAAAACCTCCAAACTTACATCTCAGTACAAATAATCTTCAAACTTTTGACTTCAATGCAGTTGCTGTTTTTCTTGTTTTTTGTTCAACGAAATTAGTTATTATTCATGAAATTTTATGCGTAGTTAATAAGATGGTGTATATTTAGTAAACATTCTGTGTAATGTGTAGTGTAATTCTATTTTACCGTATTTATTCTACTGTAATGCAGAAAATTTTGACCTAAAAAACACCTAAATTTGTGGAACCATATTATAAAAGAGCATAATATTAGCACAATAATGACTGGTGACCAGGGGGGAAGGTCAAACTAACTTTGGGGTGATGAAGTTCATACCAAACTAGTGTGTAATACACATTACGGTACATTAATTATACAGTATATACAAAGTACAGATCATTATACACTCTTTTTATTTGAATTTCCCGTTCCCATTATTTGACGTTTTTAAGTACAGTTCTTTCGATTTTGTCTGTTGTACTCCTTGGATCCCCTGCTGAACGATGAGACCTTCGCCCTAAAAAAGTGCTTCCAGGTTAAGGTTGTATTTTTCCTGTTTTAAACAAGATGCACATTATAGTAGAATAAATATAGTATTTTAATAGCACTTATCTGAGATGATTCTTTTAATTTTTCAAAAATCTCCATAATTTTGTCTGGGAGTGTACTACATAAATATTCTAAATACAACCAATTTTAAATTCTCTCCTTTTTAAAAAAAAACAAAACAATATTGTTTACATGGACTTCGTTTAGTATAGAATTTGAAAACAATTAGCTTCCGATTTTGGATTTTTTTTATTTTAGAATTATAAATGAGCTTTTAAAAAATGTCAGTTTAAGAAATATCCGTAAAAAAAAAAAAAATTTGTTTTAATTTTTTCAACGCAAGTTTTTTTCTTTCAAAATATGTGATATCTAAATTTGTGGAGCCTTTAATTGCTTATTTTATCCTGATATTAAAATTGTCTTTTCATTTATAAAATTCATTGTTTCTACCTGGACTTTGATTTGACTTCTTGTTGAATTCTTTCCTTTTTATCATCTTCAGATACAGGAGATGAGGATGGTGACTTTTTTACTTCATTTGATGACTTGGATGCTTTGGATGACTTGGTTTTAGAGTGAGAACGGTGGGAATGTGATCGTGAGCTCTTGGACCGCGACCTGGAACGATGGGGCATCTTTGGCGAAATTGCCAACTTGTTAATAGATTTGGATCTAGACCTTGAGCGCCAAGACCTATATTGAGCAGGCGAATTGGATCGCCTGTAGCGATAGTCTACATGTCCTCGAGATGATGGAGAACGTGCATGTGAACGTTTATAACTCTTCTCACGAGAACGAGACCTGGAACGATGTATCTGGCGGTTGTTGGAAGGGGAACGAGACCTGAAAGGCATTATAATAATAACACAGTGAGAAACTGTTATTTTGTAAATAATTTTAACATACAGTACAGACCAAGTCGAATGGGGTCCACTACTATGCGAAATCGGTTCCAGTGTAGTTTTGGCATGGTTCCCAAATACTAATTCTGATTTTGCAAATGGCATCTTTTCACAATTTTTTGACAATTTATTTTACATTTCATATCATTTATGATATATGCACAGTGCTCCCTCTATATAACGGCACTCTACATAATGCCAAATTTATAACTCTACATAATTGCAAGTCCATATAACAAGTCTATATGTCTACTCATGTCTGCAGTTTTTATTTTCCGGAAAAAACTTTGTTATATGGACTTGCAATTACAAAGTTGGCGTTATGTAGAATCCCATTATATAGAGGGAGCACTGTATACATGTTGTACGTTCGAAATTTTACAGAAAATTCAGTTTATTTCTCAAATTCCGTTGCCAAAGGAAGCTAGCGTGATAGTGAAGTTTTGAAAGCAATATTGCGACAGCTGACCAGAAGTGTATGGTTACTTCTAAAAATTTCAAACAAATCTGAAGACTCGATCTAAGATAGTCGTTGAAATCTGACTCCCAACCAACGCATTAGACAGGGTCCGTACTGATTTAACAATATAAATTATCTTGACGTAATAACGAATTTCTAAATGAAATAAATTGTGGCCTTATAATAAATACTGCATTATAGTGGAAATGATGACTAATTTCGACTTTATTTCCTGCCCTTATCAAATCTACATAAGAGCTTCTGATGCACAAGATCTGGTATGAAATAAAGATTACAACTTTCTGATTGGTTGAGGATTCGTACAAAAGAGCTAATTAGCTGGTAGTTCGACAAGGAAGTGGAATGGACGTAGTATCGTATTTCTTAACAAAATAAACTGAGACCTTACAACCAATCTGATAATTTACCGTTCTGTATGTAACATATCAACCAGTCAGATGGTATGTCAAACCAACCAGCTAATTAGCTCTTTTGTACTATGAATTCTCAACCAATCAGAGAGTTGTATCGCTTATTTCATACCGGATCTTGTGCGCATAAAGCTGTGTAAAACCCTCTCTAATGTAGACTTGATAAAGGCAGGAAATAAAGCCGAAACTAGTTGTCATTTCCAATATAATGCAGTATTGCAAGGCCTCGATTAATTTCAATAATATAAATTATCTACCTAGATTTTATGCATAACTACTAAATATTGTGGTAATTTTAAAAAGGCATACTGAGGAAATAACATTTTTAAATTATCAGGTATTCAAAGATATGCTATGTTTGCAGTAAGAACAAGATTCATTGCCATGCTAGATTTTAAATCTTCTCTAATTTAGATTAATAAAGTACTTAATAAAAATCAAGCTTAACGGGTGCTGATTAAAGATTTTTTTTAGAATTTTTAAATTCATTAAAGCTCAAGTGACAAGAATTTTGATTTAATTTTATGATACTAAGTAAAACAACAAATATCTGTATAGTAATTAAATAACTATTTCCATGTTTTATTACTTTAGTGTATTAATTTTATGATGCTTTTTTGCAAGGGAGTCCCATAACATTGCCTATTTACCAGGGCTGATTTCAGAGGTACAACGGAAACTGGCGGCTAGGGGCTGAGAAGATCCATGACGTCACCCAGTGGCGCTTACAGAATGTTGGGAAAACAAGAGATAAACGATCAGTGCATCCAGAGCGATCTAAATGCCAAGTAGTTTTGTCCACAGTTTTGGTTGTTTATATATTAGTGGAATAATGTTCAAGTATAACTATTTTGCCAATCAAAATCAGTAATTTTAACTTTTTAAAAAATCACCTTGGTTCCCAACCTTTTTCTAAAAGTTAAGTAATTTGGACTACCATACTTTTAAATAAAAAACTGACATTTTAACAGGCATTTTTATTACATGGCAGAATAAAAATCTCGAAATTTCTTATAAAAATAAACAAAAATATAATTAAGCTTGGCGACCCCTCCCCCCCTGGAGAAAATATTTTGTCACTGCACCAGTTATTTAACTGCATTATTTATTGTATATGAAAATAATTGTGGTCTTTGTAAAATTTTTTACACTAAATATATATTTTAACTGTATGTTTATGTATTAATATATATTTTTGACTGTATTATCTTATCTTGTACAGAGGGTAGATTATCGCAGAACGATAATCTGCGGCACTTACTCCTTCAAGGGAGTTTTGCGCCATCTCAGTAAGTTTTACGAGATGAAAGTAGCAGACGGGACCAACGGCTTAACGTGCCCTCCAAAGCACGGGGGTTCATGATGGAAGAGCTGCTGGCGGACGAACAAACCAGTGGCTATCACCAGCTGCTGGACATCCAGCACTGGTCATTCAGCAAATGGCTCAAACTAAAGTCCCCCAACAGCTGTGCTCCAAATAGCCATCCCACCCAGCAGTGGTCCTCAAGCCACTGGCTGTCACCCAGCCAGCAGCTGGCCGTGCCTGAAGTTGCTTAACTCCATCAATCGGCGAGCCGACCGACGAGACAACCAGGCCATGGCCACCCACTTTTGACTGTATTAGAAAACAGTCAGATTTATAAAATTTTAATCAAGCTCTACTCTTATATTTTTAATAGAACAAATATTTAATTTGCTTCAAAGATCTTCAAAGTGTTTTGTCTAGTTTGAGTCTAGTTTTTTCAGAGAAATAAAGAGGAATTCAAAATATAAACTTTTAATTGTTATTAAAAAATTCAGTCAAAATCAGTAATTTATTTATTAAAATATTTCATTTTCAACACAGTAATTTTTGATATCACTAGAGTTATTTAGCTGCATAATGATTAAAAAAATGTCCTAAATTTTAAATAATATCTTGTATACATTCCAAGGAGGAGCTTTAGCAGTGAAGCAGAAATACATTTATACATTTATTAACAAGAAATTAGCCTTCCCCCCCCCCCCACCCCGAGTAGGGTAAAGCAAGTAGCAGACCCTGCGATCATCTAGTTTTACCCCTTGATCTGCACTTTTTACCTCCCTGCAAGTTTATTAATCAGAAAAATTGATTTTCTCGAACGCAGTGTGTAGAAAATGCAAAAAAGCTCACATCTTCTTTATTTTTCTCATCATTTCCGATGGAATGACATATCACATGCCATATGTTGCCATAGTTTTTACAACCACGTGACTTCCAACCCCGCAACTCCGACCCCATTGGAAAAATTGGGCCTAAACCTTATAGTAACGTATATCTTGCGTAGAGGAACCTGGACGCTGAATTTCATTCCTTTCCATACCTAAACAGCACATAGATCTTCTGTCTTCTCTGAATCTCAACCCCATAATTCCGTACCCAGTGCACCAATCAAAACCAAACTAAATAGTGAAGGCGGACACGCCCATAGTAAGCTACATTCTGAATTTCAACCTTCTACCTAAAAAAATGTAGAAATTATGAAAGGGACGGACTGACAATATAAAACCAAAAAGTAGCTCCATTCTTCCGCTACTTAATGGTATAATTTATGAGCACTTAAGCAATCGTGCATCGACAAAGCGATTTCACGTGCACGTGCCGATGTCGGTAATACTTAAAAGATGAACAGAAAGAATACTATATTCCTTCTTGACAAATCAATTGTTATATGACATGCTATTATCTTTGTATTCTTTACACCCACTGTTTTAGCACGTGAATTCGACTTGAAGGGGTCCATGAAAAATTCTGAAAAGTTGATACGGCCGAGCTAAGACTTTGATGGTCATATTTCTGAAAACAGAATTTGAAAAAGTTAATCCGTTTTCAAGTTATCGTGAAACGGTGGACAGACGGCCGGATAAACGTACAGACCAAGGGCGCATTCTTATAAGTAGCTTTTATGCTAAAGCTCCTAATAATGCAGTTAAATAACTGGTGCTGTGACAAAACATTTTCTGGAGAGAGGGGGGGAACGCCAAGCTTATTTATATTTTCATTTATAAGAAATTTTGAGATTTTCATTCCGCCATGTAATCACACGTACATTACAAAAGTCAAAGTAAAAGAAATTGTCGAAAATTTCCTATTCTGCTTCCCCCTTGCGGCTGAATCTGAAAAAAAAAATGTTACTGACATCACAACATCTACAATATATCAGTGAGACTCTATTATCGTATTTTTTTCAAATATAGGCCGCGGCTCTAAACCCCAAAAAATCTAAAATTTTAGAATGCTCTATCATGCTATTGGTCAGCATTTCGTTGATAAAACCATGGCCACTACCGAAGAAATAAAGAGTTACACTCGTTCATTAAAATGAAATTACTATAATTATTTACACATTTCATTAATAATTTCTAGAAGATTATATAAATAATGTAACTGGTGTCTAAATTACTATTTAAGATACTGTGGAACCTAAAACGAAGTAGTTCAATCTTTTTGTAAACCCTAGAAGTGAATTGTGGCCTTTATAGGGTTATTTTTTCGTTCCACCATCAAATTTGCGGTTGCGGCCTAAAGTGAATGTGGCCAATATTCAAAAAATTACGGTACTTCAATTTTTTTATTTAACTGACAGCCAACCAAGACAATCCCCATTTTGATGTCCCACCAATCAAAACGAAGAAAATGAAAATAACAGTTCCTTATTGGATAGTTTAAATTTTCTAATTTCCAAACTCCCAATTGTTAACCCTAAGAAAAACCTGGAATTTCATAAGCGTTATTCAGCGTTATCCATAAGTCTATTACAAATAAACTATGCATTGCATAATAAATTTATTATACTGTGCAATGCCATGGCAGTGTCATGTTTTTATTCAGGGTATTTCGTCGTTATAGTTAAATGTAGTATTATGTTTCCTTTAATAATGTTTTTTTTAAATTATAGTTTCTATAATTAACTTTGCCATCTTGTTTGATTACTTGCCAGTCAGCTGTTGTGCATATTGTTGCTCCTGAAATTGTTGTTAACAATGCTGGCTGCTTGATTGTTGATGTTTTTCTGGGAATGGATGCCAAGATTTGCAGCATTTGCTTTCCGAGAAACACATCTGCAACCTGTTGATTGTTGTAATAGTTAATTGCTGTTTACAATTTTTCCTTGGAAGAAGGAGTTATGCTTCTGATGTTGAGAACACGTTGTCTATCGATGTTTTCTAAGCGCCCATGTTCACATTCTTGTTGATGCGATATCCCTCTGTTCATTTCTGCTCTTATGTTCCTGTGCTCATGATTATAAATACTTGAAGTTCTCATCTAAGATAACCAGAATGTGAAACAAATATTGTGGATTTAAGGATTTCTAACTAGTGAGACGTTTTATTTATTATTGACGGCGTGGCCGAAGCCGCTGCATTCGATTGCAGATGGCCCCTGATGTGGCTCAAACGAAGGTGATACACAGCCTTGTCTGCATGGGCGTCTGCGAATTGTGTACTTCCCTGGCTGGATAAAGGTAAAGGCTGGAGACTTGATCGCACAGGAAACCTCGTATGGAACTGGATCAAGAGTGAAAAAGTTTGCCCACTAAATCAAAATAGACTCCCGCTAATGCAGACAATTGTCGTCTGACAAGAACTACCTTTGCTAATTTCATGAATTTTGTTGTACACCCTGGGGAATGGGGGGTTATAAATGCTCACGATGAACATTTTATGTGAAGCAGAATATTACTATTCACTGAAGGTTGGGTATGGGAAAACGGTGGTGAAGTGTGATGGAGATCAAGTGACTCTGTCCTTTTAAGATTGTTAAGTGGCGGGGAACTATTTTAAATGGAGTAGATGACGGACAACGCAACCGCTCTGACCACATAACTTCAAGTAGTTTCCGCTTATGTGGAGAGGTGCTGTTGATCTGGGATCACCAGAATTCCTGGATTGCGAGGTTACTGTCCCCCCCTCGGTTCTTAATAGAGGACACATGACGCCTTCGAGGCATTGTTGTGGGGTAGTTCAGGGAACAAAAAGGGGGAGTAAGAGTTTATGCTGACACTAGTTAGTGTTTTTCTTTGTGGCGATAGTGGCATGCTGATCATTGTGATAAATCATTATCAGGTGTTTTACCCTTATACCTGTGAAGCGTGAAGGCAATGCTGCTAGCCATGTACGGAAGTCCAGTGTTGATGTACAACTGTGCCTGTATTATTGATGCTAGAGGGGAACTGTAAATTAGTTATTGTGTTTACTATAATGTGACATGGTGGTAATTTGTGGTACTGAGGGACCTATTTGAACAGGTATTATAAATTCATAAAGTTTCTGTTGTATTAAAGAAGTAATGGAATTATAGTATATGGGGATCCCTGATTTTGTTACATTATTAGTATAATTATTTTTTGAACATTAAATTATTTTATCTTAAGCAATCCTTAATATGTACAGTCTAGAACTCTGGTGACCAACTCCGACAAGTTTGTCAGTGTTTAATTGCAGCTGAGGTGCCACCCCCTCCGTTGGGGTCAGTCACAATACATTCATCCCTCCATAAGTCGACAATTTTTCCTGAAAGCCAAGATGGCAGAAAATGATTTCTGGTCGGGATTTTTGCCAACAAAAACTAAGTCGACAACGATTATTACAATTAAAACATGCAAAATTAACCTATTTTATAGTTCCCTTAATACATACAGTTTGTTTTGCATTTAGGGAAAGCGGGGTTATGAATGTTAATTATGAAAATTAATAAGAGAATTAATATAAGCCGGCCTTCTTTGAACTGATTATTTTCCACGAAATTTGAAATGGCAACTGATTATAGAGGCACTCTCCCCACTTTAGCAGTTTTCCCCCCTTAAATAATCAAAATACAAGGAAAAAATGCAAGAAATAATTTCCCCCCTTAAATAATCAAAATTTTTTGTGTAAAAAGTCATGCAAATAAAACTTTTAAGCTAATAAATAATGGAAATAACAATGTAATGGGGTTTAGCATTTATAAGAAATACCAAACTAATTTGAAAGAATATAATTTTGACAGATTTTGAAAGAATAGCCAGTAAACATCAAAGTTTAAAAACAGAAGCAGTAGAGTTAAATTTCAGATTCAATTTTATAAGAATTGCTAATTTTATTTTCTACCTGCAGAATTTTAAATTTATATAATAATTTTTCTTTTCGTATGTGCAGCATTTTTCTTTATAAAAAAAAAAAAAAAAAAAAAAAAAAAATTACAGTATAACCTCAATAATCCAGACATTGTTGGGACTTTCAAAAGTTATCCGGATTATTGAGTGTCTAGATAAAGAAGTGCCGCTCGATAATCCGGACAATGTACAGTATTCTCTTGAAGATACAATACACATTGTTTATTGTATTCTTACAGTATTACACAGTACATTATTAACATTTTCAGTACAGAATTTTTATTATATAAAATTACTAACTTTGATTGTGCTTATGATGTTACGGTATTTTTATTTGTTGTTTGAAAAGATGATTATTTTTTTTCATTATGAAGTTTTTACAATATTTATTTAATTTTACTGTATTTGAATAAAGATTAAAATTCTAATTATAGTTATCTATTCTCTTTTAATTGGCAAAGATGTTTTAAATAAAAATAAAAGCCTGCTTGGTGGCCATGTGCGTTTAGGCGCAGATCTTGCCGCTCTTGAAACTAGCGAGTTGTGTGTTCGAATCCTGCCGAGGGCATGGATGTTTGTGTTTGTCCCTTTTCATTATCATCCTTTCATCATTTTCATCCAAACCCTGGAACTAACAATTTCATTCAAACGTGAATCAGGTATATACCGATTCCCCATTTCAAATTACATTTAACATAAAAACATGATAGGAAATCATGAGTGTTAAGTCTCGTGGTCCAAAGATGGCCAAAAATCGAATAAAGAAGAAGAAAATAAAAATAAATTTTTGCCGTATGGTATTTATTAACAGATACGTACTACGTTAGTACAATACTGTACACAACATCAATAACAAACTTATACTAACAGTATCAGTTAACATTTTTTTTTTACTGAAAACAAACTTTTTTACTTAAAAAAAAAAAAAAATCTGTGATTATTGTTTGTTTTTTTTTGTTTTTAATCTTTTTCTTACCTATTATCTGATCCAAAATACTGATAATTTTAATTTCAGAATCAGTAGAACAAACAATTTTTTTTTAACCTCAGCAGCCTGCTTCGCTTGATGTAATGTCAGAACTTGCATGTCATCTCTCTCTCTTCTTCTTCACATTCTATGAGGTCAGGTGAAGTGTTTTCACTTCTTAAATTCCATGCTTCATGGCATGAGGATTCAAAATAGATTGCTGAATCAGGGATTTTTTCAGTTTCCAACGACACATAACAGGATACATATTCTTCAACTGTAATCTGGTCTTCGAATTCAAGTGCAATTTCGTCCAGCATGACATTCACATCAACTTGGTGATCAGGGCTTGGTAGTTCAGCATTACAGTTGACGTTAAAACCAACGTGCTTGAAACAACGTGCTTAACATGGTCTCAGGTATCTTCAGTCCAGTTGATAGCGTTAAGAACTGTCACAGTTTAGAAAATTTTCGAGGTGTCAATGATGAATCAATGCCAGCTACCAGTGAAGTCATTACAAATTTCCGATAAACAGCTTTGAATGGGTAAATTTCCGTACCAGCATCAAGCAATTGCAACATAGATGTGTTATTTGCAGGGAAAAAGATTAATTTGACATTAGAATAATTTTGAAGACTGGCCTTTTGGGAGGTGCAATTGTCAATAAAAAGTAAAAATTTTATGTTTGTTCCCTTCATTTCCTGATTTACAAGTTGCAGCCACTTCTGTCATCCAAGCACTTCTGTTTGAAAAGTAATGAACAGGCAAGTTGTCACAGTTTATATTTTTAAAGCAGCGAGGTTTTTGTGCAAGTATAATCACCAAAGGACGTAATCTTTCCCCTTTGGCATTGCATGCCAATAGCACAGTAATGCGTTGTTTCGCTGTTTTCAGGTCTTTCTTATCACCAAATATAGTGAAAAAACTCTTGGATCGGATAGCCTTGTAGAAAAGTCTGGTTTCATCACAACTGTAAATGCAGTCTAAAGAGTAACCTTCGCTCAAGCTACTCAAGTTGAGATTTCCAGTCGTCACATGTTGAAATGCCAGTGGCACTAGATTCTCCACAGCAGATTCCAAATTGAATAGTGTACCTTTTTTTTAAAGTTTCCGAGCCATCCTTATGATGCTTTGAAATCTGGAATTCCCATTTCTTTGACCAGTGTAAAAGCTTTAGCTTGGTCCATTCACTGGCACATTCAAGGTGTTTTGTCTTCATAACAAATTTGTATACAAGCTCATTTAATTGTGTTGTTTCCCAGACCTTTTAAGATTCTTCATCTTAATGTTTGAGATTGCAAATTCTTCTTCATAATGTTTTCCTTTTTAATTATTTTCAACGCTGCTTATTCCAATACCGTACCTGACGGCCAAATCTCAAACAGTAATTTTATCTTTCTGATAATCGTTGATGAGGTCAATTTTTAATTCGATTATCAAGATTTTCTTTTTCTGTGACATTCTTGAAGACCGTAGAGTGTTTAGTCACTGGTCAAAACTGTGGATGACTTGTTCAAAAGTGCAATAAAAATAGAGCATTTTGCTTTCAAGAAGCTTCAGTGCGGAACTCTCAGGAAGTCAAGCTTTCTGAGAACCTGCAAGACATGATTTCCTATGACGTTTTCTCACGCGTTCATTTACAGCAGTTAACTTTAAATTAAAGCACTACATTAAATCAATTACTGTACTTTTGTTTGACACATTCTTTGTTTGTCTGGATTTATGAGTCCTACTTCAATGGGAAGAATTAAAAATTCTTGTCCAGTGTCCAGAAAATAGAATTGCCCGGATTAACGAGGGTATATTGTATTATCTTACATTAAATGAAAACTGGACCAGACAATCTGTCTCCGGATTATTGAGGTTATACTGTGTATATACAGGGTGTTTCTAAATGGTAGAATAAAAGTACATGCTGTGATTCCATGCATAAATAGAAGCAAAAACTTCCTTATCGAAAATGTCGAAAACTCTAAATTTAAATCGCGTCATTACGTCATTTATGAATTTGCTGCACCAACACTTCACATAATGAACTGCGCTATGCCACGAGAAAACGGTGGCAATTGTTGTGGATTAAATGAAGTTTTCCGCCAGCTTTTAGATAACTTCACGTGATGTTTAGACCCTTAAAATTTTGAGTTATGAGCATTTTGCATAAGGAACTTTAAGTTTGTTATCATGCAAAGGATCACGCTAGGTACTTATTGTCCTTCCATCTAAAAACACCCTGTGTATACAGGGTGTCTCAAAATTCCTGGTACAAACTTTGGAGGTGATAGAGGGTGCAACCATAAGCAGGGTTTCTGTATAGTGCTTTTAGGGAAACTCAACCCCTGCAAAGATATGAGGGGCTAAAAGTAGGATGCACTGCCTGCAATGTGGCTGACCTGCATACAGAACAGCTCTAAAATCCAATGACGATAATTTGAACTCCTTAAACTTTGTCACCCCATTACCGAAATGGTACTGAACCACAATTACTGACACTGATAAATAAGGTTCGAAGTGTTTTGCATTATGATGGACTCTCCCAAAAACTAGGTGTGATCTGTTGCTAATTGATTATCATCAATGAAGTGTCACTTGATAAAACAATTAAATTCATCAACTACACCTATTGCAAAGACAAGTTCACAATACGTAAATGCATGCAAATTCGAAGCCTACCAATAGAATGTTGCTATTACAAACAAGCCTGTCCATTGTGTTGTGGAATCAGTTCTGTCATGCAGTGATTCACAAATGCTGAGCTTGCTGACATGCATTACATTTATGGTGCAGCAAATGGAAAAAGCAGGAAAGCTGCACGAATTTATCGTCACCAGCTTCCACGTCAGTACATCCTGACAGCCGGCTGTTTACCAGAATTCACATTCGACTCTGCGAAAATGGAACGTTTCATGTTCAGTGACCCGATGCTTGACATCCACGAGTTGCTTGGCAGGAGACTGAAGTACTTGAATACTTTGAAGAACACCCATTCAGTAGCACCCGCATGGCAGCGCAGAGCCTGGGTATTTCACGAGGTACGGTTTGGCGTGTGCTTCGTGAGAATGGCATGTATCCATTTCACCATCAACGAGTGCAGCCGTTGCTTCCCCAAGATTATCCAGCTCGAATGCAGTTTGCACAATGATTACTACAAGAATCGGAAAGAGATCAGCTGTTCCCATCATATGTTCTCTTCACCGATGAAGCCTTCTTTAACTGTGATGGAATTATCACCTATCGAAACAACCACACATGGGCAATGGCCAATCCACATGCGATATTTTGCCATGGACATCAACAACAATTTGGGGTGAATGTTTTGTGTGACTTACTTGACAATACGCTGATCGGGCCTTACCTACTACCTCCTCGCCTCAACGGACACATTTATCAAGTGTTTCTGGAGGAAGTATTGCCAGATTTGTTGGAGAATGTTCCATTTGCTTGTTGATGATTGATGTGGTTTCAGCATGATGGAGCGCCAGTTCATTTTGCTGATAATATACGCAATGTGTTTGACAACTTGTTTGATGGTCGGTGGATTGGACGAGGAGGCTCGGTACGGTGGCCACCACGTTCGCCCGACCCTTCCCCTCTCTATTTCTGGTTGTGGGGCCACATGAAAACATTGGTGTATGCAACAGGTGCCCAAGACATTGATGACCTTACTGTAAGCATTGCTGTTTCAGCTGGTGAAATACAAGCCCATACACAAATTTTTCAGCACACACGCCAATCATTAGTATGCAGATGTCAACTGTGTGTACAGGTTGGTGGCGGAAATTTTTAGCATTTGCTTTGAATAAAATACGTACAAACAAACATATATCTCACGATGTCGACGACTCAGAGAATTCATTCTGCATCGGGTGTGGCGCAGGTTAAAATCACCTGCGTTCGGGAGTTAGGCAGTGGCTCTCGTTCGAAAAATAGTCGACAGTCTCCCGGCTGTTGTCTCAGAGCAATGCCTCCAAGAAGCCCCACCAGTGCACTCGCTATGCGCTTGGGGAAACGGTAGGGGGCAGCGCATGCCTTTACCCAAAAGGAGAAACGGGTAAAGCGACAACGGGATCAGGTGCTGTCAATCGGCACTTGGAATGTATTCTCCATGACAGGAAAGGAATCAGAGTTAGCGGAGGAAGCCAAACGGTATCGACTGGATATCATAGGTATTACCTCTACGAAACGTCCTCTAATCTGGTGTCGACCCTAACACGACTGTCCAGGCGGGAGTGGGCATACTCACAAGTCCCGGGCTGGCAGATTATGTTGCAGATTGGACCCCTTTAGGTGGAAGACTGTGTCTCCTGAGACTTCAGATAGGAAACCGGTCTCACTCTCTCAATTCGTTGCTTATGCTCCGAGTGCAGTCACAGAGTACCCACTTTTTCTACATGAAGTTGATGCTGCTCTTAGCAGGAAAGGGAGTGCAGATTCTGTCATCCTGGTGGACGACTTCAATGCACACGTAGGGGCTGAAGACCAAACGCGGAAAGGCGTGATAGGGAGGAATGGTGACCCCGATTTAAATGCGAATGGGAGGTGCTCGTTGGATTTCTGTTGCAACAATGGACTTTCCATCCCAAACACCTTCTTCCAGCACAGAGATGTCCATAACTATACCTGGTACAGGGATGCAATGGACCAGAAGTCACTGATTGATTTTGTAATCGTTTCAGCCGACTTATTCCGATCAGTGTTGGATACTCGTGTGAGAAGAGGGGCAGAACTATCAACTGATCACCACCTTGTTGTCTGCACTTTGCGGTTCTCTGAACCCATGCCATCCATGCGAAATTAGGTTCAGACAAACTTGGCACATCAAATGGGAGGATAGAGCTGTGAGGAAGACCTTTGCAGATAACATATCTTCAAATTTCTAAGAACTACCCAGTGATCATGGTACTGTTGAAGAGGAGTGGCAGTTGTTTAAAACTGCTGTGATTACTTCGGCTGCACTGTGCTGTGGTCGTAAGCGGCTGAGTGTGGCGCAGGGTGTGAGAAAAGGACTGCATGGTGGAACAGTGAAGTCCAAGAAGCTGTAAAGGCAAAGAAGGAAGCCTATTTGCTAAGGCTTGCAAATAAGTCAACTTCGAGTCGAGCGCGATACACATAGGCGCGAAAACCAGCGGCAAAGACAGTAACAACAGCTAAAGCCAAGGCCTGGGAGAAGTTAGGGGAGAAATTGGAGGCAGACTATGGTTCGGCAAACAAGGTATTCTGGCAGACCGTGCGCCGCCTCCGTGGAAAGAAGTC
Organism: Rhysida immarginata; assembly: GCA_023313115.1. Taxonomy (NCBI): domain Eukaryota; kingdom Metazoa; phylum Arthropoda; class Chilopoda; order Scolopendromorpha; family Scolopendridae; genus Rhysida; species Rhysida immarginata. The sequence goes on along the minus strand of JAHWFO010081061.1, from coordinate 1,410,101 downwards.
TCTTTCATCACAAACTATTAAGAGTTCAGATGGGAGGCTTCTGTAAACGGAGGAGAGCGTGTTGCATAGGTAGAAGGAATACTTTGCATCTCTTCTTAATCCGGTGACAGCAACAACTGAGGCACATGAGGTGCACTGAAGCAGAAATCAGATGGGCAAATAAGTCCCTGAAGACTGGCAAAGCTGCAGGTGATGATGAAATCCGGTCTGAGATGTTAAAGGCCTTAAATCAGGATGGTATCCTGTGGCTGACTCGAGTGTGTCAGGTTGCTTGGATATCTGGACAGTCCCCTAAGCAATGGCAGACAGGAATTGTGATGCCAATCTTCAAAAAGGGAGATCAGAGAGATTGCAACAACTATCGAGGCATCTCTTTGCTCAGCATTCCTGGGAAAGTGTACGCTAAGTGTCTGGAGAAGAGAAGTCGGGAAATAGTGGACTCCAAACTGTCGAGGGAGCAGTGTGGTTTCCGACCTGGCCAAAGCACGACGGATCACATCTTTGCTCTAAGGCAAATCTTTGAGAAATCCTGGGAGTATGCAAAAGAGGCCTACGCTTGCTTTGTAGACCTCGAAAAAGCATATGACAGAGTTCCTCGGGAGAAGCTCTGGCAAGTGATGCAAGAGTATGGAGTGGATGGGCAATTACTGGTTGCTATCATGTCTCTGTACGAAAGTTCTGAGATGTGTGTCTGGATAAATGGCATTAAGTCAAGACCGTTCACCGTGGGTGTTGGACTCCACCAAGGGTGCGTACTGTCACCCCTCTTGTTCATTATCTTTATGGACTGGATAGACAGGGGCAGCCGAGGCGATAAGCGTGTTTGTGTGGGTGACTGCCTGGTGGAGAGGTTGCTCTTTGCTGACAACCTTGTCTTCCTTGGGTCTTCTCGCACGAACCTTCAGCATACACTAGACCGGTTTGCAGCCAAATGTGAAGAAGCTGGGATGAAGATCAGTGTGGCTAAAACTGAGGTTCTGGTCCTTTCAAGACAGCCTGCTCAGTGCGCTCTCCATGTTAGGGGAGCCTCATTGAGACAGGTGGAGAAATTCAAGTATCTTGGGATGGACGGCAGGAGAAGAATTGGATGCTCAGATCGGTGCAGCAAGCTATGTCAGACGCGAACTGGGGCGATCCGTTGTAACGAAACGAGAGCTGGGTAACAAAGCCAAGCTCTCCATCTTCAAATCTATCTTTTTCCTCATTCTCACCTATGGTCATGCGGCTTGGGTAATGACTGAAAGAGTACAAGCGGCCAAAATGAGATTTCTGAGAAGTGTGGCAGGTGTTACCCTACTAGATAGAGTGCACAGCAGCACAATAAGGGAGTCTTTAGGTGTTGAACCGCTACTTCTCCGCATTGAGACATCTCAGTTGCGCTGATGTGGCCACGTGATACGGGTGCCGCAAACTGGTCTTCCTAGGCAGTTGTTATTTTCCAAGCCGGTGGGTAAGAGACCAAGGGGTCGGCCTAGAACCAGGTGGCTAGACTACATGCAGAATCTGTGTTTGAGTCGCTTGGGTATTACCAGGGAGGACATGCACCTGATGGCGGAAGATCGCAATCGCTGGAAATCCTCCATAGGGCTGCTGCCCCCGCGACCCTAACGGATAAGCGGGTTTGAAAAGTAAGTAAGTAAAATACGTACTTCTAATCAAACACTATACTGTCAATGTTTGTATTTCGTTTTTTGTGTCACATCCAATTACAGTCATTGGGTGTTTAGAGCTGTTCTGTACGCAGGTCAGCCACATTGCAGGTGGTGCATCCTACTTTTAGCCCATCATATCTTTGCAGGGGTTGAGTTTCCCTAAAAACACTATAGAGAAAAGATGCTTATGGTTGCACCCTCTATGACCTCGCAAAGTTTGTACCAGGATTTTGAGACACCCTGTATATAATTCACAGACTTATAAATAATTCTGTATAATAGATATAGGACTATTCTAAATTTCATTCAATATAATATTATACAGAGTGTTTGGAAAATGTAGGATAATAATTATCTAGTGTGATTTCATTTATCAATCTAAGCAAAGAAGTTATTTATCAAAAAAGTCTAAAAAAATGTGTCATAACGTCATTTATGAACTTTTTGCACCAGCACTTCACATAACATACTGCAATATGGCATGAGAAAACGGTGGCAAATAATGTTTGGGATCACCCTGTAAAAAATGTTTGAAATGCGTTATAGCTGTAGCATATGATAAGTAGACTTCTTTTACTTATCTGTACGAGAACAGCATGTGTATTCATTGAGACTAAATGACGTTTCCCGCCAGTTTCGAAGAAATTTCGCGTGACGTTTAGGCCCTTAAAATTTGAGTTTTGAACATTTTGCATAAGGAACTTTAAGTTTGTCGTCATCCAAAGGACAACGCTAGGCACTTATTAACCTACATTTTCCAAAAACCCTGTATAATCTTGTAAGCCTTGGTTCGTCAGACTGAAGCCCCCCCCTCCAAAAATCGACAGTTTTTTCTGAAATCCAAGATGGCAGACAATGACTTCCCGTCGGGGATATTTGCACAAATGCATAATTGGTAATGATTATGATGATTAAAATATTCAAAGTTAAACTATTTTATAGCTCCCTAATGCAGTGTTTCCCAAATTTTTTCAACTTGCAATCCCGTTTCAGAAAGATTTGAAATTTAATTCCAAGCAAAAGTTAAACCTTAAATTATCCTCTAAAGTTAATCTATTTACAGCTTAAGTTACACAATGCGTAAGAATAGATGCAATATTTTAAACTTCTCTCTCAACTTTTTTAATATTAGGAAGGTCTTGTAATACTGTAAAAAATGTAAGGAAATAATGAGACAAAGATTAAGTAATACTATGAATATTTAATAAAGCCAGATTTCATCTTTCATGCACTTTGCTTTGTGAAAGGCATGGCTAGTGAGAAGAACGTAAATTCGTCTTTAAGCTCATACAATCTGCAAAGTGTTCTTTCTCGAGATAGCTACCTAACCTCTGTGTGAGACAATAAACATGTATGTATGCTTCCCAGTTCCTCACACAGTACTGCAAAAATGCAAGATAAAATTAACTATTTTCTTAATGTAACAGTACTTAATATAATTAACTATTTTCAGTGCATTGTCCACCACAGATTTCAATCCCTCAGGCATGCACCTGGAAACAAGAGCCTGTCTATGAATGCAACAATGTGTCCAAGAAGCATTTGTCACTACCGTATTCATTCTGGCAACAAAGACAGCATATCACCAAGTTACAGATTTCGCACCATCTGAACAAATGCCTACACAGCGAGTCCAGTCTATTGCATTTCCAAGAAAGTATTCGTTGGTTAATTTAAATATATCTTCTCCCGTAATTCTCTCTTTTAAGGGTTTGCAGAAAAATAGTTCCTCTTCTACAGACTCCCCATTAATTCAGCGCGATTCGAAAGTCTCCGAATTCCAAGTTTAAAACTTATCCTTATGTGGCAGTATCGATCTTTTTGTAATTTTCTTCATATAGTCTCAACTATGAGTATTTGGTGATCCCCTTTTTTGTCTTGAATCTCCTGGGTCGATACGCCTCGCGGCCCTCATTGACTTTCTACACTTTCTGTTTGAAATTTGAAAATTCGTTGAGTCTCCATCATTGCCACTTCAACAATTAGACTGTTTCAACAATATCCTCCTTTTGTACATCTGCTTCATTAAATGTACCGAATGAATTCCAAAATGTACATCTGAGTCATTAAAAAAATTTGTGTTTTCCTTTTATTCCGATATTGTATATCCTCCTTTGTTACAGCATCAGAAACTGATGATTGAAAACCTGTGTTCTCTCCTCCTCATCCAAAGCTCTCCACCGACCCAGAAAACCCATCCTTCATATGCCCCTGCTGCCACTCTTCTTACCATCCGCGGAAGGGGCCCAGCATACACATAGGCAAATCAAATAAATCCAGAATTGCCTCCCCTCTGTCGTCGCCAGCCTCGTCCTCGTTTATCGACGAACTGGCCCATTTAAAAAAGAACACTAGACTAATCCGTCGAATACCCAAAGCGGCCCGATTTCAGTCGGCCTCGGATTTTTTGTCTGTGTTAGATGACGTGGTATCACACTATGATGATGAAAACTCTTGGGAATGTTTAGCCACCTTCCCCTTTTACGCATTCGCCATCCCCGAACCCCGCCAGTCCCCCAACAGACCCTCTCTTGCATCAATCATCAAACAACCTCTGCTCAACCTCACTGCCAGAAAGCTTCACTTTTCATCAACATCGGCAACAATCCCTGAAGAATGGAGCTAAAGATTGCTGAATTAATAAATGGAGCTAAAGATTGCTGAAGAAAATATCCGAGGTGCACTTTGTCTTCTAACTTCAGAGGAACCATTTGTCCCCCCCCCCCCCCAAAATCCTCACACCCTTGCTCTTCTTCAAAGTAAACACCCTGCTGCACCTAAATCCCTTGAAGACATCCCTCACCCACCTCTGCCTTGTCCACTAACACCCTTCCCTCCTTCTAACATTCGGAAGGCAATCCTCTCCTTCCCTCTCAGCTCTGCCGGCGGTCCAGATGGTCTTCACCCCCAACATCTAGCCGACATGACCGCACCTTAAAACTGAGACATTGGCCAGAAGCTTCTCAGCACTCTCTCTACACTGTCCTCCATTATGGTTTCCGGGAAGGTTCCAAATCAGTTTGAATCAGTTTTGTGTATGGCTGTACGGTGCCTTGTTAACTGCCCTACAGAAGAAAGATGGAGGCGTCCAACCCATCGCTGTTCGAAATGTCTTTAGACGCCTAATAGCTAAGCTTCTTTGCTCACGTGTTCGTCGACACGCCGATCAACTCTTCTGCCCATCCAACTTGGCTGTGGTAACCGTATTAGCGCAGAAATCGCAGTCCACGCCACCCACACCTACATCTCGTCCGTTTCACAGCTTACGTAATAATAAGCTTGATTTCAATAATGCCGTCAACTCGATAAGCCGACGCATTTTCCTTACAGAAAATGCAGATAAATTTCCCGACCTGTTCGCATTTCTCTTCCAATGCTTCGGCAATCCTTCATCTTTGCTATTCTGATCCAACATCATCCTTTCTGCTTGGAGCAACAGGGTGACCCCCTTGGCCCGTTCTGCTTCTGCCTTGCGGCACATACCCTCGCCAGCACACTTAAATCATGTATGAACATCTGGTACATGGATGATGTTACTCTCATGGACAGTCCAGACATCGTTCTACAAGACATACATTCCATTCTCTCCCTCGGCTCGAACATGGGCCTGACCCTAAACTCTGCAAAATCCAAGCTTCTTTTCCTTGGCAAGGCCCCCACCGAACCTGCATTCTCTACAATCTTTCAGAATGCCTTTTAGATGACGAAGTCTACCTTTTATTTTTTTTATCCTCCGCGCTGACAAGTCGAGCCTTTTGCATTCACGTCTGGTGATTTCCGGTGGTTGCTTTACTGTCAAAACAAACAGCTTCATCCGTGAGAAGTATTCCTCATTAACCTTTCATGTTTAAATTAGCATTAATAAAATGTTGAAGAATCATACAGATCAACCGTATAGAGTTTAAAAATCTTAATGCAATCATTATTCGCAATTTTATCCTGCAAAAATAGTGCATAAATATTTTAAAAACTATTGAGGACTGTACCACCAGATGATGTCTTTTCATGGCATCACAAAGTAATGAAGAGATTAGAAAGCCTTAACGTGCCCTAATCGCATACAGATTCCTAAGTTAGCATTATGCCTTAAAAATATAAATGTAGGTCACTGAAATGCCCATGAAAGTACATTACTCTGCATTTTATTAACTTTAAAGCAAGAATTTACTCTGCATTCAGTGCCCCCTTCAGAAGTTCAGTGCCCTTTTCAGATATTTAGTGCCCCATTGCCTTCGAGCGCGCCATGCTGCCCTTAGTTTCTGTAGCAATCACTGTACATGACACGACGATTGCATAGGCGTGGGCGAACGGTGGTGTTGAGGTTGTAATAGTTCTCATGCAAGAACAGAGTCACATTCTTAGAAGTTAATTTTGCGGAAAAATCGTACCAACATTGCATTCAGTGCTCTTAAAGGAAATTTCCTGATGCTCCTATACTGCTCCAGGAAAAATAACTGTGTATGATCTTGTATACCAGTTGATGATCACCCTAAAAGAGCCCGACAGGCAGTGGCAACGCCACGTTTCTGAAGAATACTAAAGCTTCCCTGCAGCGCTCTCCATGGAAGTGACATCGGCAGCTGTCTCAAGAGTTACAGGCCTCGCATTCAGCCTGCTAGAGGCTATTAAACAGCCGTACAGAATCTGAGTTATGCAAGAGCTTCGTTCTTTGGATTCGCAAAAATGCATTGCTTACTATGAATGTTTTAAGATTTTAAGTGCAAGAGTTTCACTGCATGATATTGTTCTTGCGTGAGAACCATGGCTAATGTAACGTCACTCCTCTCCATCGCCAGCTTCGTGTCACGTGGTGCTCTCACCTTGTGCAGCGCATTCCAAAGGTCACATACAACTGTCCCAAGCAGCAATACTCTGATATCTTTTTTAGTTTTGCAGTAAATAAGTTTTAAACTTGGAATTCGGGGACTTTCGAATCACCCTGCATGGCAAAATGGCTAAATTGGCAACATCAGGCGAGATTGGTCAAGACGTATTGCAAAAAAAAAAAAAAAAAAGACTGGTACTAACTCTTTCGAAAATTTCACGTTCACCATAATTTGCACATCATTAATCCAGCAATTGATTGCATTGTCGGACAATGGTACCATATTGACTTTTTTTTTTCCGAAAGATTCTCAGAGCATGCACTGTACTACATGATTTTGTGACTACCCACGCACGTGGGAGGGGCCTCCTCGAAGACCCTGGCCAAAGCCAACTCCGACGTGGTGTGGGACGAGGGTTTGAAACTTGTATGACGCTAATGAAATCAAACAGGGGACATGCAAATTAACAGTAACACAATAATTTTATTATAAGTGAAGTATTTTTATGCCCTACAACAATGCAAAAAATAAAATAATAATATGAAATAACCAGTCAAAGAATCAATGTTCGCTTAAAATCAATACCCGTTTAACAATTAAACAATTCAGGCTATTCCACATCCTGTGTGTAACTTATCATTCATAGCATCCACTATTACCCCTCCATCAGGGCCCTGGGACTATTCCTTTAAACAATAATAATAATAATAACAATAATAATGGTAATAACCTTTAATGTGAACACAGGTGCTTCATAAAGCACTAAGATACACTATGCAAGTATGCATAAATCGGAGGTCATGCTCTCTGCCCCTAAACTACTACGCAATATTTCGTTATAAGTCACTCTCCTGCGTGCGGTTGAGCTGAGAAAGCGTCACGCCAAATGACAACAGAGCAGGGAGGGAGGCAGTAACCCCGTATACACAGGCTAAAACAAATGAACACCGACGCACTGCTCACCCTACGCAATATTACAGACCATTCACCTACAATATTGCCGCTACATGTTCGTTATAACGAACCGTCACACGACAAGAAGCCACAACACCAAAAACTTAAATAATCAGATACAATGATTCTAGATCTAATTTGACATCATTTCTTACAATACAACATGTTATGTTAATCATAACAAATAGTCCGCGATTACGAGGTACATGAATGTTATGCTAAGCCGCTTCACAGCACACTAAGCGATGATCGCCTCTACACATGTGCACTGGCTGCCGTGCTCACCATCGTAGACACTATTCGCATATCGACAAAAACTGCATGGCACTTATTTTACAGTAACAAAATATAAACGATCTCACCGAACGATAGAAGACTTCCATGGGTGATGGGTTCTCAACTTTGTAGTTCAACTCCTGCGATTACTTTGCTTTGTAGAGCGCTATTCCGTCGAACGTTCGAGATCATCTCTACGCAATATAAGACCGAGCAAAACAAAATTTCCTCGTAACAAATGTTAAAATGAACTAGCTCAACTTCCTTTAAATGAACTTTATAATTTATTATCCATTTGTGGGCTAGATTGAATATTTCGCACTAAGAAAGATAGCGAAACACCATTATGGTGGCGTTCTTCTCTCGCCGACTTTACAAGAGCGCTAAAAAAACAACTCGCTCACTCTCAAGGAGGGACGAAACGGAACACATTTCTCTCCTTAGCTACATGCAGAGAGATTGTAGAGTTTCTCCGACAACAGCTAATTATAATAAAACAAAGAGGCATGCCGTATTTCTCAATTGTTGTAGCCTTCGACAACTCGCTTAAGTAACAACAATTCTACAACTATTATCGCAAATAAATAAAAATAGCAACATCAAACTTACGTACTAAACAAACAGGCTTCGTTATACCAGCATATTTGGGTTTAGCGGCAAGGCTCTAAACAAACACAAAATATGACCAACACAAGCACTAAAACAATCTTCTATTAAAGATGAATAGGCTTAATAATCCCAACTCTCAGTTCTTAGCGTTTGAAGCAGCCCAAACAGTATCAAAACAGTACAACTTATCCCACCTCCGGGGAATATTAACATGGGCGTATATAACTGCACAGCATTAAAACAAACAAACACACACACACTGACTACAGTCACATACGCCACCCCTTAAGACTCAAAGAACCCAGTTCTTTCAAAACTTAAAAACTACTCTGCTTCCACCACGATTCCAAACACCCCTACCACAAAACTGAATTCTTCAATAACCATTCAGCCCCACGGCTTACCTCGCCATGAGCAACCATCAGTAATTAGCACAAGGTAATTCTCTTTTAGCCAGAAAGCAGGATGCTATGACCAAAAGGTCATGGGCTTCCATGATTTACATCGCCAAATGGGCGTCACGGTCATCCCAAACCAGATCCATCCTGCCAAAGAACTACCGGCTCAAAACTGACGAAGCCCAAAATAAAAAGTTATTACGGAATTACATTTCGCGGCTACTTTCTAAAAAAAAAAAATAAACACTATCCACGAGATTCGTTGTTTTTGCACTAAAGACTAACGTATCTCGATGCATATTAATGCAACTTGATCCCCCAGATCACCAGTCCAACTCACAGAAACCGGGTTTCCTGCCTTTATTTATAAATGGACTAGAATCCCAGGACTGCCTCTCAGCTGGATCACCCTTTTTCCATGTCCGCTTGTGCCTAGCACCTGCGCGCCGCCTACCGTTAAGCATCCACTCCGGTGGTTTTCCCAACGTTACCGCCATAGGTAACTATTTGGACTTTTACTCGTAGTCGTACTCCTATCATTCTCAGGTACGCAACCTCTACTACATTACCCACAAACACCTTTGGACATTGATTAACCCGACCTTCGGTAGACTCATTTTCCAACTCACCGCCCTCATCGGCCATCTCAACTGATGCCTCACCGTCGGACTCCCATTGATCCTCTGCGGGCTCCGACAATGCAGACACCTCATCAACTAAACTACTGTGAGAAGGGTCATCATACACGATGCCCTCATCAACAGTCACTTTAACGACTCTTGTAATACCGGTCCCTACAGCTGTGTTCACTAGGACAACGACATCTGTCCCCACCGCTGCATCAGCCGTCATAATTTTATCCGTTTCTACTGCCATATCTCCAAAATCAATTTGCTCGGTACCTAATGCTATGCTATTCTGAATCGGCCCATCATTTATTGTTCCACAGACATATCCTTGCTGTTGGTGACCTGTCCTTATCCTACTGACATGGACCACCTGGGTGTCCTTGTATCTTATCCCACGTAAGTTAGCCCAAGAATCAGATACCCATCTGACAATTTTAAAAGGGCCAAGTACCCCTCTGTCAGAACCACCCTCAGTAGCCACCATTACCACCTGTCCCCTACCAGAATCGCCATGATTCCTCGCACTGCCTACAGAATGCCTCTTGGGTCGCACCAGATTCCGTGACACAGTCGTCGCAGTTGTTGGCACTTTCACGGAGAGATCACTCAATCCTTCATTCAGAGCTCTCCCCTCTAACTCGACACAATTGGCTTCGACACAGGTGTGCGCATCGCGAGCAACACCCACACTAATGCCCCTTGTGACCATCTCAGTTAATTTGCAGATTAAATCCTCCAATTTCCGGATCAACTGCAAACCGATGTTACCAACACTTTCCATAGTGAATGTACTGGTACCCAAAGCGCCCCCTATCACAACCCCAAGTGACCAAAAACACCCAACTAAACTGTCACTGTTCCCATATACAGCTGCTACCAGTTACTCACCACACATCAAAACAACGTTTGACGCTAAAACCCAATATGCACCCTACTAATACACACAATGTTCCCTGCCTGGTACTAGCCAAAATCCTGCACCCTTAGGACCCACAAGTCCCTGTTCGGGCACCAAAATGTGACCACCCACGCACGCGGAAGGGACCTCCTCGAAGACCCTGACCAAAGCCAACTCCGATGTGGTGGGGGACGAGGGTCCGAGATTTGTGTGACGCTAATGAAATCAAGCAGGAGACATGCAAATTAACAGTAACGCAATAATTTTATTATACGTGAAATATTTTTAAGCCCTATAACAATGCAAAAAATAAAATAATTAATAATATAACATAACCAATAATAATAATAATAATAATTAATATTAATTAATAATAATAATAATGTAGCAACTACAGGGATACAATCCGCCAGATAAACCGGAAGATGAATCCGTTTGTTGCCCCCCAACAGGCCAAAGCCCAAAACGGGGTTAATGAGACATATAAAATAACTAATAAAGAAAAGAAAAAGAAAAAAAAATAATAATTAAAATAACTAAAACAAGTTAAGAGAATAAATAAATATGAAGATCGTTAGAGTCTGATAAGCTGACATCTTTGAAATTCTCGTAATAATTTTTAATTAATTTGTTAATAGGATTGATCCGTGCAATATGCGAATTCCAACGAATAGCAGGTTTGATAATATAACCTCTACGAGTCGACTTTAATGAAGGAAAGTTAAAATCAGAAAGTAAAGAAAATACCGCAATTCTGTGGTGAAAAACACTTAATAAAATATTAAAAAGATTGTTGCTTATAATGCGGTTTAAATTAAAATCTTTATGTTGGTGAGATAACGAGTTAATGTTTTTCATACGAGTTGCCACAAAGGAATTAAAACTGACACATTTACGTTGGATTTTGTTCAGGACCTGCGAATTGCCACCGAACCAAATCCAAGCACAATATAGAATTTTGGGACTAACAAAAGCTTTAAATAAAATACTCAGAGTTTTTGGACTAGAAAAAAAATGTATAGATCGCTTTATCATCCCAATACGTCTAGAAATATCCAGATATATCTGGTTCATGTGGCTAACAAAAGAGCAATTGTCAGCCAGCATCACACCCAGATCTCTAATAGTGTTAGTTCTGGTGAGGACGGCATTATTAACGTGATAATTATATAAAAAAGGAGTTACGGACCGTCCGAACGAGACAACGAAAGATTTTTGAGCATTTAATTCAAGACCGTTGTCTTTAGCCCATCGGTGTACACGCAGCAATGCCTCGTGTAATTCTTTACAAGCGTCCCAACCATTAACAGCATGAAATAATTTAACGTCATCTGCGTACATCAGTATTTGAGATCGGAATGGTGCAAGTACATGCGGAAGATCCGCAACAAAAATATTAAATAGTAAAGGACCAAGCGGGGAACCCTGCGGTACCCCACTTTTGATGGGAAATATACAGCCAGGCTGATCAAGAAATCGTATTTTAAAACTTCTTCCCTTTAACATGGAACTAAACCACTCCAGAGCAATATCGGAAAAACCGATATGTTTTAACTTAGCAATCAACAAGGAAATATTTACCTTGTCGAACGCCTTGGTAAAGTCCAGAAAAAGAGCATCAACCTGCATCCTATTATCCAAGTGACGAGATACGTAGTGTAAAAAAATAGCGAGATTCGATTGTGTGCTTCTATTCGCACGGAAGCCATGCTGTGCATCAGGAATATAGGGTTCAACATGTTGTGAGACTTGATCCGACACAAGTGTCTCTAGAAGTTTAGCCGGAAAAGAGATCAAGGTAATTGGTCTATATGCTTTTTGCACTGACGCTTCAGTTTTCTTCGGAATGGGATGAACAGTCACCTTTTTCCAAGCAGTAGGATAACGGCCGGAGGTCAGAGAGGTATTAAATAGATGCGTAAAAGGCAAAATCAAGGCAGTCAAGCAGCCCTTAAATATAAAATCAGGAATATTAGGCGACGTACAGGCTTTAGACGCGGATAATTTTTTGGCTCGATCCATGACTTGCTCGACAGATACAGTAGTAAACCGAAAAGGGACACTGATATGCTTCCAGCAGTCAGTAAGAGTGATTGCATCCGCCTTTAACATAATATCATTATCCATAGAAGAGGCAAAAGACATACCCAAATGAAAACGCTCATCATTATCGAGCTGCGCGGATTTTCGTTTATTCAAATTAAGACATTTACGAGAAATGTCCCAGAAAGACCTCGGATTTGTACAGATCTGATCCTCAAGATGACTAAAATAAAGTTGCCGATCAGAATTCCATTTACTCTTAAAGAGCCTTCTGGCGTTGTTGAATTCCATATAGTCATGATTGGACTCCGAAATTTTAAATCTTTTATGCCAATATTGTTTGATGCGCCAGACGTTTTTAGTATGGTCTGATATCCAGACAGGGAAAGTAGGATATTTCCTGTGCCTGTCACTGCGATTGTAAGCTTTGGAAGTTTTCGTATGTACTGGAATATTATTATGAATCGCTGACCTAATCGTTGCGGTGATATTCTCCCAAATAAAATCAACGTCATCAGACGCCAAAGCTCGATGGAAATCACTATTTGATATTGTATAGTAGAGATTCAGATAATCTCCGAGGTGAAAGTTGTAATCCGACTCCCTAGGAAGGAATTGTATCTCAAAAGTCACCTGCAGATGCAGAAGCAGAGGCGGATGATAGTCGTCTGGTATAACCAGAGCAGTGTCCGCTTTGGTAACGGAGAGATCAATGTTCGTAAAAATTTTATCTAAGTTATCGCCATGCCTGTTACGTATAGGATTGACGCTAAGAAAGTCCATCTCATTTAACCAGCTGTTGACAATCAGATTTCTCTGATAGCAGTAATATGATTGATGACTCTGTTCCCTTCCGTCGGAAAAATTAAAATCTCCTACGATAATACAATCTGATTGAGTTCGAAAGTAATAATCGGAAATTTCCTCAAGAAGTGTTTCAAAGTCATTGTTGCGTAACGTCGGCGGAATATAAACATTTACAATAGCAAGCGAAGACGATCGACCCGACAAACCATGACAAAAAATTTCAATGGCAATTAGATCCACTTGCTCAACAGTCGTAGCTAATCTACATTTATTCACTTTTAGCCTCTTTGGTACAGCAATCAGCACGCCACCGCCGCGATTCTTAGTGGTACGATCGCTCCTAAACACTGTATAGTTATCTCCAAATAAAGTAAAATCTGCGATAGACTCGTTTAACCAAGTCTCAGTTAAACAGTATAAAAATTCCTGATTAGCAGTAACAAAATCAAACGTTTGTGCTAATTTTGTGCGCAAGCCGCGCACATTTTGATAGTATATGCCGCTAACCATCTTGAATAGTAACAGCCTCCTCCAAGCTAGAATCAGCCGTCTTAACATGTAACACGTGTGCTTGATTCTCCAACGCTGAATTAACACCTTTGGACGAATCAATTTGATTCGCATGTAGCTTTCCAATGAACGAAGACAAAAGCACTCCCTCCGGCCAAATGGATGGATCGAACAATGAATTAAAGCCACACTCACTAAGAAACAGCACGAATGAAGAATATGTTTGATATTTCGTTTTAAGCTTAATACAATTGCTTAAAACCAGTGAAGGAAAGAGGCCAGTAACAAAATCAGAAAGTTGTTTAACAGTAATATCTGGCTGCAATCGAGTAACGAATAATCTTTTATCTTTTGCGTTGACATGACGGGCTTTGATTAAATTTCCATTCGTTGAATTAGAGCCAATCAGAACGGATTTAAATCGAGCACTCGTCCGCTTCGACGGCGGCAAAGATGAGGCATCGATAACTTGACTTTCGTCTGTCTGCAATATCGGCTTATTATCGTCATGTGTGGAAAAGGTATCGCGGTTAGAAGTTTTAGTAATCGCATTCACATAATTAAGGCGCGCACGTGAAGCACACGAGGTTTGATTTGAATCTAACGCACATATAATTCTATCTAACTTCCTGTTAATTTCTCTATTTTCATTTTGAATTTTATTTGCTAACGTAATAAATTCTGTTACTGACTTAATTAACTCCTGTATAGCTGTTAAAACTTGACCAAGATTTGACTTATCTGAAGTGGTCGAGACGTGTGAGAGGCTGAGACTTTGTTCAAGAGCTTCAGAAATAACATTATCAACTTTGCCAACGCAGTTGAAGCAACGCCATGTTGACTTGACTCGTTGAACGTCGTCTTTTTTTACGTTGCCACATTTTGCATGATAAAGAAAATGACAAATTCCTGTGCAGGCGAGATACGGTTGTCGCCCATAAATAGAATTATTGCAGGCAGGACAAACGCCAATGGTTCCCTGCTTGCCTTTTTTCTTATTCTTTGACATAAGAGAAGAGCGAGGTGAACGACCAACCGCCACTTAACGCCACCTGGCGGATTATATCATAATAATATAATAATAATAATAATAATAATAACAACAATAATAATGGTAATAACCGCTTTAATGTGAACACAAGTGCTTCATAAAGCAATTAGATACACTATGCATGTATGCATAAATCGGAGGTCATGCTCTCTGCCCCTAAACTACTACGCAATATTTCGTTTTAAGTCACTTGCCTGCATGCGGTTGAGCTGAGAAAGCATCACGCCTCCCTTTTAAATTTCTCTGCTTGCCAAATGACAACAGAGCAGGGAGTGAGGCAGTAACCGCGTGTACACTAGCTAAAACAAATGAACACCGACGTACTGCTCACCCCACGCAATATTACAGACCATTCACCTACAATATTGCCGCTACACGTTCATTATAACAAACCGTCACAATGACAAGAGGCCACAAGACCAAAAACTTAACAAGTAATCAGATACAATGATTCTAGATCTAATTTGACATCATTTCTTACAATACAGCACGTTATGTTAATCATAACACATAGTCCGCGACTAAGGGATACATAAATGTTATGCTAAGCGGCTTCACAGCACACTAAGCGAAGATCGCCTCTACACGTGCACTGGCTGCCGTGCTCACCATCGTAGACAATATTTGCATACCGGCAAAAACTCCATGGCACTTATTTTACAGTAACAAAATATAAACGATCTCATCGAACGATAGAAGACTTCCATGGGTGATGGGTTCTCAACTTTGTAGTTCAACTCCTGCGATTACTTTGCTTTGTAGAGCACTATTCCGTCGAACATTCGAGATCATCTCTACGCAATATAAGACCGAGCAAAACAAAATTTCCTCTTAACAAATGTTAAAATGAACTAGCTCAACTTCTTTTAAATGAACTTTATAATTTATTATCCATTTGTGGGCTAGATTGAATATTTCGCATTAAGAAAGATGGCGAAACACCATTATGGTGGCGTTCTTCTCTCGCCGACTTTACAAGAGCGCTAAAAAAACAACTCGCTCGCTCTCAAGGAGGGACGAAACGGAACACATTTCTCTTCTTAGCTACATGCAGAGAGATTGTAGAGTTTCTCCGACAACAGCTAATTATAATAAAACAAAGAGGCATGCCGTATTTCTCAATTGTTGTAGCCTTCGACAACTCGCTTAAGTAACAACAATACTACAACTATTATCGCAAATAAATAAAAATAGCAACATCAAACTTACGTACTAAACAAACAGGCTTCGTTATACCAGCATATTTGGGTTTAGCGTCAAGGTTCTAAACAAACACAAAATATGACCAACACAAGCACTAAAACAATCTTCTATTAAAGATGAATAGGCTTAATAATCCCAACTCCCAATTCTTAGTGTTTGAGGCAGCGCAAAGAGTATCAAAGGAGTACAACTTATCCCACCTCCGGGGAATATTTAGCAAAGGGTTAACATGGGCGTATATGACTGCACAGCACCAAAACAAACAAACACACACTGACTACATGGACGCACTAGAACTTGTGTGATCGAATGAGTTTTGCAGTATTAGCAATTCTATAACTAACGCGATAGGATGCTTCGAGAGCATTCTCATTGTCAATGTTTGCAGCAGATACAAAGGAAATTGAATCATTTTTCTACTCGTTAGCTTTTCATTTAAAAAAATCAGTAGACCTGTATGGTATTTAAGTTTCTGTATGGCATTTAAGTAGAGAAGATTTCAGAATACTGTTAGCAAGAATTTCCCCACAAACAACACACTGTGGTCTTGTACCTTATCATCCTTATCTGTATATGAAAATCCAAGCCTAATGTAATTATCATCATACCTTCTTTACTTTACACACGGTTCATCTTTGTCAGATTGACGCACATCATTAGAAGTTAAATGATCTCTCGAGTTTGACATTGATGCAATACTAACTTTCCAATTTTCTTACTCCCCGTTTCCTTTTCAAGCTTCCACTTTCAACCAGTTATCCATTTTAGATGTGATCGGAAACAATTCTAATATACAAAACTGACAACTCTATAGGTCAAATAGAAGTAGGCTATTGTTGAAAATACAAATTAAATAATTGTGATTGTTCATTATTTAATCTTCAGTTTAACAATTCGTGATTTGATTAGTTCTAAGACTTAAATCCTTGGAACCAATCAAAATATCAATTACATGCCCTGTTACAGATCCTCTACTGAAGTCTTTCTAGCCAATCATAGAGCTGAATCAAGTGGGGTTTTTTTTTATTTTGGCTATTTTTAATTTGGTTATCTTAATAATATTACATTAATCTTGATTGTTCATTATTCATTTGTCGTTTATCATTAAAATCAATTGAAAAGTTACTTGATCAAATCCGACATACCACCCTCACTTCGTGGACTTCGTTAATATTTTATTTTTTAAAGTGGAAAAAAAAAAGAATTAAACTTTTCTAAATTTGAATATAATGATTATTTCTCAATATTGTTAATAATTTTGTCAACTTCATAAAAGCCTGAAGAGCGTTCGTTTTTTCCAAGATTTCGAACAAGTGTAAAGGAAACAGTGTTATTAGCGAACTTGGACTCTCTAAACAGAGTGCTTAGTGATGAATTCTTTGTTATTTTGTCTAGAAGAAACAAGAGTTTCGGCTTTTTTTTTTTTAATATTATTATTTATGTTTTAATTCTTATTTATTTACAGAGCGTTTTCGAAAGCAGGAATTTTCATTTCATATCTAGTTTATTTATAATTTATCATTACAAGTTGTACTTCATAATGTTCGCGTTTCATAGCATACACGGAGGAGAGAGTAGATAAAAAGTCGGCGACAAAAACATTAGGCCCATGAAAATGCCCCACAATAAAAAGTGATCCGCATAAAAGTGACATTATGTATCGGACAAATGTGTACATTCACAATAATAAATAAATGCCTCTTGAACCTATCAAAAATACGCAAAAAAAAATCAGGCTTATATGAATCGATCACATTGACTGAAAATTAGGAGTCTTTCTCTTAGACATTTATCTTTAGGGTCATTAAGGTGATCGTATATCTCTTTGAAAACATCATTATCTCATCATTTAAATGAACATTCCAATTTTGTCCCATTTTTGGAAGTTGGAACATAGTTGTTGCATTTTTCTTTTCTCTTGGACTGTCATGATCAATCGATCATAATTTTGGATAGTATTTGGACATTGCTGGCATCTGAAAAAATTAAAAATGAGAAGAAAAAATTCCGCCCAACGTTTAAATATGGGGAAAAAAAAGTAAAGGACCAATTTTCCGACAGCAAAAATTTTGATTAAAAAAAAAGTCATGCAAATAAAATTCGAAGCTAATTAATAATGACAGAATAAACTTTTAATAGTGATTAACGTTTATAAGAAAAACCAAATTACTTTGAAAGAATATAATGTTTTGGTAATAAATAACCAGTAAACATCGAAATTTATAGAGGGAAAAAGTAATTCAAGTTAAATTTAATATTCAATTTTATCAAAATTACCAATTTTTATTTTCAACTCGCATAAGCTTAAAATTATAAAATGAAATTTTATTCTTTACCTATTGTTTCACAATTTAAAAACTTAGAAAAAATTTCTTTAAACATATTTAGAAAAAGCACGGAGGGCGGGTCACCATCTTGGAATTGTGCAAGACGGCAAGGTCCTAGAACAACGGTTGCCGACTTGTGGAGGGACTACTGTACTTATACTTTTAACATTTGATATACAAGATCAAAAATAAACTGCAACAACTAATTATTGAGGGGAATTTACTATTTTGCAAGTAAGTAAGTAAGTAAATAAATAAATAAATAAATAAATAAATAAATAAAAAAAAATAAAATAAAATGTTTTCAGTTAATTTATTTACGGTTTACTGTTTAGTAAAATCATTTATAACCTTCGAACAACAGCATAGGCAGCAGGTGGTGTTTTGGATTTGGAAATCTTAGACTGGGATCGTGACCGTGACCTTTTGTGAATTCGACTACGATGTCTACTTCTTGACCGTGAACGTCTCTGCCATTTTTTTTTACGATACTTTGGTGTCCGTGATCTAGACCTTGAATGAGAATGCCTAGGCAACCTTAGGCTTGTGTCTTTTGACTGTTTCTCGGGTGAGACACTATCTGATTTAGGTGAAGATTTGGCATCCCTATAAAACACAATTAAAATAAGTCATTAATACAAATTCATAAAACACGATAAGACTTCAATATGCACCCGTAATATCAATCTCTTGAATACCTTAGGACTGGCAATAACATTTCACGTGGACTATGGCTACCCTCTGAAGGAGGATATTCTGTAATTTCCTCTTCAGAATTGCTGCTAGCAGTTGTCGGTGCTGATGTTGGAACCATTCCTGGCAAGAGTTGAGGCCCAATAACGGTGGAGATTTCTTCATTTCTTGTCTTGTCCTTCTTATTAAGCAGAGTCAAAAATAGAGCAGCTCTTCGTTTCCGTTCTAGTTGAAGCTGCTTTTCTCGGGAAGCTGAAGCAAGCTTCTCCCTTGCAGCTGCAGCCAATTTGTCTTTCAGCTTATCCTCAGCTAAGAAAATTAAAAGTACAAAACTTATAAATTATAAAATACGTCTAGAAATTGCTGTTATTTAATGTAGTACTTGTATATAGCAATTCTGTTAAACACCAAACTTACAAGGCACACTCTATACTTTAATAGACAATCCATTTTTAATCGTATGAATGAAACCACCTAATAAATACTGTAAGTATTATGCTATAATATGAATATTTTTGACCTGAAAAACACTTAAATTTGTGATTGAAAAAGCATGTGTGTGTGGGGGGCGGGGGGGTCAAATTAAAGTACATTATATAGTAGTATATACGATATACAGTAATTCCCTTTTCTCTCAATTTTTCTTGCCCCCAAGACTAATCGAAAGTGAATTCTCAAAATGTAGTTGCCATTCGTGAAAAATTCACAGCAACTACATTTTATTTATAACTCGTCTTGCCGCCATTTATTGATAAATGAACAATATGGGCTTTACATTAAATAAATTTGTACAGTAGCATTAAAGATGAAAAGTGAAATATACAGGATCTTTATAATTAAAGTTCCATTTTGACATGGCCATAAAAAAAAACTACTGGACCAAAAGCTATAATACTAAAATACATGGACTAAAATTAGTTCCACCATTTGCTGAAAGAATTTTAGTAACGATTAAAGACTTGTTAACCTGTGTCTTCGTGTCTAATTTCGTATACGAATATTGCATAGAGCGCCATTCCATGCAGTATTTTATTCCAACCCCCTTTTATTTTTTGAACCAAAGCAGATATGTCAATTTTGATGAATCCAATGAATAGGAAGTTGTGGGTGGCCTATCCCATGGTGCACTTATCATCCTAAATATGCAAATTAGGACACACTTCAAAATTTTATTTCAAAAACCGTAAGGAATAGAGAAAAAAACCCAATTGCAAACTTGTTCAGCATAAAAAAACAAACAAAACAAAAAAAAATCATCCAAATCGGACCAGCCAATCACCCACAATCACGTGGTGAAATGTTTGTAGCTACAAACAGTCACACTGCACAAGGAAAACTGAATGTTGATATTTTCACCATGTAAAGCATGCAAATCAAAAAAATAACATAAATTACCATACTCACATTCACTTTCATGCGGAAAAGCAAATAAAAGGCATGTTCAGCACACAGAAGACAGAACAATTCCAGGATGGCAAGCTACACTGTTCCGGAAATGGTCAACATGATCTTCTGCTTCGGAGAGGCAAGGAGAAACTTACATGCTGCAGTTAGGTTGTATCGAGACAGATACCCTAACGAACGCCATCCATCTCGTCAAACAATGCGTCACATTATTCAAGGATTCGAGGCTACAGGGAATGTTAATGCAGAACGAGGATGACCAAGGGCACAAGGCGACGAGGATACAACAACACTAGTTCTGGCTGCAGTTGCTGCAAATCCCCACACAAGCAGCAGAGCAATTGCTGCAGATGTTGGGTGCCATCAGAGAACTGTTCTCAACATTCTACACGCACATCATTTTCACCCATACCATATTCATTGTCTCCAGGAGTTACTGGCATTGGATTATGTTGCTAGGGAAGCCTTCTGCATCTGGTTACTTACCTGCCTGGATGACAATCCAAACTTCATTCATGAGGTGTTGTGGACAGATGAAGCCCAGTTCACCAGGGATGGAGTTGCAACAGGCACAACCATCATCATTGGGCAGACGAAAACCCACGATGTCTGCGAGAAGCAACTCATCAAGTGAACTGGAGAATCAATGTGTGGTGTGGATTGTATAATGACACTGTGGTTGGACCGTATTTTTACGATGGAACACTGACTGCAGAACGCTACCGGACTTCATTGACAATTTGCCATTGGCCTCATATCAGCGCATGCAGTTTCAGCATGGTGGAGCTCCTCCACATTACGGGTCGGTCGTTTGCGAGCGTCTAAGTGAGATGTTTGGACAACAATGATTGGCCGAGGAGGACCAGTTCGTTGGCCATCCCGCTCCCCTGATTTTACACCACTTGACTTTTTCTTGTGGGGATACCTGAAAGACAAGGATATGGTACGCAGCCCGCCTCACTGGAGGATCTGGTTCAACGAATCCAGGAAGCGTGCCGAGGAGTGACACCAGCCATGCTTGCCGATGGTTTGGCGTCAGTTAGGTTCCGTGCCCAATTGTGTTAAGGTGCCCACGGTTGTCACATCGAGCATTTTGTTAATTAACTTTTTTTTTTAACCTGTTTGAAGTAACTTGTTTGTCCGGTGTGACTGTTTGCAAGCTACAAACAGTTCACCACGTGATTGTGGGTGATTGGTTGGTCCGATTTGGATTTTTTTTTATTATGCTGAACAAGTTTGCAATTGGGTTTTTTTTCTCTATTCCTTACGGTTTTAGAGATAAATTTTGAATGTGTCCTAATTTGCATATATGGGATGATGAAAAGTGCACCATGGGATAGGCCACCGACAACTTCCTATTCATTGGGTTCATCAAAATTGACATCTGCTTCGGTTCAAAAAATAAAAGGGGGGTTCAGACTTTTGTATTCACCCTGTAGATATTATAACAGATAACTATTGTTTAATTAAATACTTCAAAAAATATACACCTAAATAACTGATGTTATACAATATTGGCGAATACCATAAGAATCATTCTAATAACGAAATAATTTACAAATTAATTATTAAATTAATTAAACAAATTACTTAATTATTTATTAATTAAATAAAAAATAAATAAATTATTTCATTTATCTTACTGTACCCAAGATAAATACAACAATTCCATGGTTAATAATTATGGTGTTGGCAGTGTTTGAAGCACATCAGCCCCCTGTATGATTGAGACACGATCTTGATATGTAAATTTACAATCTGACTGTTTTTTTCTAAGAAAATTACACTTATCTCAGAATCATCCATTGCAGACACTTGGGCTATATGTGGTTTCTACCCTTTCTTTCCATACACCTGAACAGGTAAAAACATATTTCCAAGTGAAATATTTGAACCCTGTGCTCTAGCTGACGAAGACTGTTTCAGCTGTATCTACTACATTCACAAGTACAAGACTTTTCATTCTGTGCATAACATATCTTGTATAATGGGGTATCCAATAACTGCTCATTGCTGAACAGACATACATGATTACTGAAACATGTAATGACATGTGATTTCTTGATACTTGGTACTTCTTGAGCCACACTCCAATCAATTTGGAATAGATCTGTTTATTTCTGCAACATAGGAATTATGGTCACATTTGGAACTACTTTTGCAGCTATTGCAGCACGTCTTCCCATGACTTCTGCATACACTCGGGACTTTGCACTGCTACCCACACTATCAACTCCTTTCCCATGTGATGTTGCTGAATAGTTCCAGTCTATACTTGAAAACTGTTCCTGTGATATGGACAAAATGTGAAGGAAGTTACACATGAACTTATTTTTGAGTTCACTTGATGGACCATCACTCCAGATTATCAGTTTTGGTTTAGTGGCATGAAACTTAAGAACTACAATTAGTTTGAAAATAAACGCAGACACAGTCAGCTTTGATTTATCCTTGTCACTAATAATGAGATAACATTGTGTCTTCTGTTTATTTTCAAAAACAGCAGCTGTGAACAATGTTATACTCTGTCTGCTTCAAAGCGCAGACTGCATTTCACTTTGCCACTTAAAAGAATAATTCATGGCAAGATCAACTTGCAACACAACAGTATCACTTTATCGTACATCAAATTGAAATGCAGCAGCTTGAATTCTTTTGATGTACACGTGATATTGAAAGTCCTTATAGGTTGATAGAATTGTGTCATTCATTTCTCTTACACACCCTACATGAACTGCTTTGACCAATCGTTTGCTCTCTGCCATTCTTGCCACTGCACATCTGCAGAGCCTTTTTTTTTTGCAATAAACTTTCAAGCAACACTCCACTGTTACATTTAATGCACTTCATTATCCAGCAATCTGAATCTGAAGCAGCGTTATACAATATGTGCAGCCAGAAATTATTGTTGTACTCAATTCCTAACCCCTTTAACAACAATATGAAGTTTTCATGTGTTTTGTATCTACATTGGTCTCTAGACCGGTTTTTAATGATAAGCACATTGTGGTCTAAAATTGCAGAACATGGAATATCCAATCCTAACATCAGGGTTCTCTGCTTTGAACAAAGCATGAGCCTCTTCCCATATAATCATCTCGTCATGCAAACCTGCAGCAGTATATACAATGTCTGATCGGTATAAGAAAGCTACCACCGATTCTCTATGTTCACTACTACAATTAAGCCTACACTGCTTCTCCTATTGTATTTTAAGCCTACTTTAGTCACCAGAGTACTCGAAACTGCCACTTGTTTACGTGGTGATACTGGCATTTCTTTGAAAGCTTTTTTTACTGCCTTGCCAACAGCTTGTGGACACTTATAAGGAAAAGTCTGAGGTTCAGAAGGAGCAATTGTGGGTAAGTGAAGAGAATTTTTATTCTTCTTTGCAGGTCTATATCTCCTTTGCCGTTCCCTAGCTGCCTCTGTTTCTTTTTTCCCCTTCTTAGTCATATTTGATGCTTTTGTCAGCCGTATTTTTTTTTATTTTTTTTTTTTTAAGTTGTCTTTCTTTCTCCAATAAAAGCATTATTATTCCTTTTTTTCTGATAGCATTTTCTCTGATTGGCAGCCTTCCTTGCCCTCTTGATTATTTACCATATTTGAAGTCAAAGCCTAGAATAAACACAACAATAATAGTATCAATGTTATACGTAAGTGCATGTTTTATTTGAATTGACCACTCATCAATACGGATTTTTACTCGTAACTGTTTTTGGACTAATGTTTAGAATTTCACAGCAGACATAGAACACTATGTAAGGGCCATAAGCAGACGGTTGCAGACAGCATGAGCCACAAGAAGAAAGCATTAGCAAATAATAGTGAAAGCACCTAGTGATAGCATTAGCAAATAATAAAACAATCTCCCCATGTGGAAAAATTTGTAAATAAGTGCAGTGTCAAACCAGTAAGCTCCACGAAGCCCTGGCTCTATATTGCTCTATATATAACACTGTGTTATAAGCTCATTGTGTCACACACATGACTACTTTGAATGTCACAAACCTGACTGTGTAAATAAAAATCTTGAATTTATTACTAGCTATTGTGATAAGACATGTTTTGGTTTTTTTTTGCACAGATAATTTTGAAACAAATTTCAGTTTTGTGGTAAGAGAAAAAAAAAAAAAAAAGAAAAGTTCAGAATGATCATGTTTGTGACCCACGAAAACAACCAGATTATTTTGTTTACACAGAACAGCCAAAATACATCGACATAACATACAGCTCCAATTCAAAATATTAGAATCATGAGTAGATTTCGGTTTGCTTAGAAGTCATCGTGTTATTTTGCGTGTAGATATTGAAAATACTGTAGTTTCTTTGAGATATAATATGTCTAAGAACCTCAGTTTTAAATGTTCAAATTAAATATTCAATAAAAATTTAACTTTCATTTAAGAGAAAATAAATTGAAATCACCTAATTAGAATCTGAAGTTTTATTGGTTCAAAATATTAGAATCGTCATCTAAATGCATACAAAACTTATACCATTAAATCAAAAAACAAAATTCTATACATCAATATTTAGTGGCATCCTCTTTTGCTTTGATTACAGTTCGTAATCGAGTTTGCATGTTACCGACAAGCTGTGCACAATGTTGTTTTGTAATACAGGATCATATCTTTTTTAAACCCTCAATAATTTCACGTTTATTGGTTGGAACTTCAACTTGAAGCCTCTCATTCATTATGCCCCGTAAATTCTCGATGGGGTTTAAATCGGGTGAATTTGAAGGCCAAGGAAGCACATATTGCGTTCGTGAAGCCATTCCTTAGTTGTCTTTGCGGTGTGACTGGACGCACCATCCTGCTGGAACAAAAAGTTTTCTTCACATAAATCTTCAGCAGAAGGCAACATGAAATGTTCAAGAATTTCCTGATACACATTCGCATTTACTCGACATTTTGGTATGCAAAGTGTTCCCACGCCATCTCCTGTCATACACCCCCATACCATCACCGAGGTGGCAAATTTAACTGACAGTTTCATATACTCTTTTTGAAACGCTTCCTCACGCAAATGCCACACACACGGTCCTTGGTTTCCATGGCAAACACAGAATATAGATTCATCAGAGAACATAACACAGTTCCAATCATCTTGACCCCATAGAAGTCGTTCTTTGCACCACCTCATGCGAGCTCGCATTTGCTTCTTTGAAAGAAGTGGTTTTGTCTTAGGCACTCGAGACTGGAACTTCATTGCATGCAGTCGTCTTAAAGTTGTTGAGCAAGATACATGCACTCCACACTGGATCCAACGTGCATGAAGATATTTGATACTCCGGAAGCGATTTTCTCTAAAAAGATTCTTTAACCTTCTGTCGTCTCGAGGCATTGTCGATAGTTTTCTTCCACTATTGCGGTGGTTGTTCGAGTGTGAATTACCATTCCGATACTTTTTCAAGACTTTACATACAGTTGCTTGTGAACATTGGACTTGTGCAGCAATTTTCCGTTGAGTCAACTTCTGTTGATAAACAGCGATGATAACGTCTTCAGTAGCTGCCGAAATGTCTGCTTTCCGACTCATTTCGCGAATGAGATGTGATGAAATTATAACATTTCGAGTGACTTTTATAACGGAAAATGTTAATTTATTCATCCCTCAATTTGCATAGTCTCTCGACAAACCATTTCAAGATCATGAGACAATGATTCCAATATTTTGAACCAATAAAACTTCAGCTTCTAATTAGGTGATTTCAATTGTTTTTTCCTCTTAAATGAAAGTTAAATTTTTATTGAATATTTAATTTGAACATTTAAAGCTGAGGTTCTTAGACATATTATAACTCAAAAAAACTACAGTATTTTCAATATCTACGCGCAAAATAACACGATGACTTCTAAGCAAACCGAAATCTACTCATGATTCTAATATTTTGAATTGGAGCTGTATCATGGTACACAGTGTCATGGAGAAATGCTCAAAATAGTAAAATAAAGACACACCAGCAATTTTATATGAAAAATAGATGTAACACAAGAACAACAACTCAATAATCTTTGAAAACAGAATTTCCAAAAATCTGCACTGTGTTGATATTAAGCAAGTTAAACCAACATTTGACCTCTTAAGGTGAACATAAATTTTACAGAAAGAAAGATCATATATTAATTTGTAAAATTTCAGTGTTTTGCAATCACAATTAAAAAAAAAAGAATTTGCGCCTCTGTTTCAAATTCCGTGGAATGAGCCAATACCACTTTTCCACAATAAATGCTCTATCTATGTATGCGCATTTCGAGCAACTACGTTGACTTCGTTAGCATAATACCATAAAGGCAAGTAACAGCAATTGAATAACTTCACAGACTTATATACAGTAATGATGCACTCAATAGACTAGCCAGTATAGTGCACAACGGTTATTTTAGGTACAGTGGTCGCCGCTTAATATGTCCACCTCGGGACCATGTTTAAGTGGACACAATAACCGGTGGCTGTTGTAAGCGAGGTTACCAAAAGAACTTATATTTTTATCCACCAAGTCGAGCATGTGTTTGCACTTACATATAAACATGTTTGTTTGCTTAAAAAATCATTTATTCACGTACAGTATCTTGTCAAAAGAGTTTATTTAAAATATTGTCTAATGTTTTGTTTTGACAATAACCTTGCCTTCTTAAAAAATCATGAACATTACTTTCAACTTTTAAATAGTCACCCATTTTATCATAGCCACTCTTTTGAAGAGCTGTATGAATGGTGCGCAGGCTTGCTCGAATTTCTGCATTCGATGGTTTAATAATTCCTCGTCATCATCGCTGATATTAATTTCAAGTTCTTGGTTTTCATTTTCTTTTTCAATCTTAGAGATGAGTTCGACCAGAGCATCCTCATCTGCTTACGTGTTGGTAGATTCTTTCACAATTGGAACATCTTGGTCAATCATTACCCAATACTTGAAGATATCGTCACCTAATCCCATAGGTGGATTCTATTTACACTTACAGAGTTTATACAGGGTAATTCAGAAAGGTAGGTCAAGAATGAAATACCATGTACAGTTTGTAGCGGGGAACAAAATTTTTCCTATAAACATGGTTCCGGAAATGCATCCTTACAGAGATAATGCAACTTGTATGAGGTAGGAATGACATTACAGCAGGTGTTCAAAATGCCAACCCTGAGCCTTGATGCAGGTGTTTAGTCTGCGGACAAGATTCTTGTGAACTCTGGTGAAGATGTGGGTGATCACGGTCCGGAAAACGCTGTTGATAAATCCTTTCCGCTTTAGTAGCCTCGCCGTAGACGAGATGCATGTCCACCAGCTCCGCATTAGTCAAGCGATCCATTGTATGACAATGGAGTTACATGTTTCATTTCCTCTCTTTTAAAAGATAGAACATGAACAATTTACATGTTTAGATCCTAATTTTACGCACATCTATTCCTACCTCGTACAAGTTGCATTATCTCTGTAAGGATGCATTTTCGGACCCATGTTTATAGGAAAAATATTGTTCCCCGCTACAAACTGTACATGGTGTTTCATTCTTGACCTACCTTTCTGAATCACCCTGTATACACGTAACTGACCAATCAGTACAATCTGTATTTTGGGCAGCAGTGCCCATTGGCTTAGAGAGAAATTAAAAATGGATATTATAAGCAGAGTGTTCATTTATCCGGAATAAGATGAGATGAAAGAGTAGAATTTGTAAACTACCTATGAAAAAAGGTGGCCATATTAAGCGGAGTGAGGCCACTTAAAAGCGAAAATTTGTTACATAGGAAACAGTTAAAAAATTCTGGACCGAGCTGGAGTGGCCATATAAAGCGGGCCATAAAACTTTGGCTTGTAGCTCTTACAGATCTTGTGCCAGCGTTGGAGTCTTAACAGAATGTCCCATAACATCCCATAGTTTTTCTATGGGTGCAACTTTTTTTTTTTTTTGACAATGAATGGGCATACTAAAATCAAAGTTCACATTTCTATCGTCAAGGAATTCAATGCTTAATCATGCATCAGACAAATCATTATAGAAACTATACTGGTGAGCAAAAAACTCTACTCTGCTTATAATTCTGCATTTAAGAGCTTGTTTTCTAAACTTAGCTGACCAAAGTTTCATATCATTTGAAGGTCTAATTCTACAGCTTAATTAAGCTAAATTTAAAAAGGGATGTTCTCTGATGCAGAACTGTAGGTAAAGCCATCTTATTGTTTGCCTGCATAGGTGACTATAGAGTAAAATAGCACAAGAAATATCCATTCTATTGTATTATGCAAGATCATTCAATAAAAGTATCTTCAATATAATCAGGTTTAACTTATGTTTTTGAATCATCCTCATAGACTTTTACCTATTCTCATTTCCATAGCTTCTGATCTTGATTTCTTGGATTTCTCAGGCAAAGTCAATAATGAAAGTGAAGACTCATCTTGGTTTCTTTTCTCATCAGCTTTTCTGTCAGATGAAGAACAATCTGCTTTCTCTGCCTCTTTACCAGTATCATTTCTTTTATCACTGTGTTCATTTCTCTCCTTCTTCCCAGAGTTCTCATCTGAATCACTGTTCTCATCCAAACTCAATGCACTCCTTTTCTCAAGTGGAACTGCTTCTGGTTCTTTGGATCTGATAGAGAAGCTAATGGGAGCTAAAAATGATAAAATAAATTAATTTAGAAAATAATTCCATTATTTTACAAATTACCTTCAGCTGATAATTAATTTACCAGAAGAGATGTTATCTCCTTCAGATGATTCATTTGGTCTTTCCAAACGACGTAACTGTTGTTCATACATGGATTTTTTAAATAAATAATATGCATGAAATTCATGCCAAGAATGAAGAAACTCGAACCTTTTATCACCTGTGGATTGAGAATATTCAAAGTAAGTTTGGATATAATTTGATTCAAACGCTCGCAATATTACAGCAAACATGGCACGGCAATTGTTTTTACAAGAAATAAATGAGCAATAAAAATTAGATGAGAAATGAAAAATACAATAATCAACATTGACTTTCATACCATAAAAGCTTCATTTGAGACCCAGGCTTGACCCTCTCCCCCACGCCATTACTCGAGATAGGCTGCTATTCAAGACTCAGTGTTATGAGCAACTCACTAAATTTTGACATGCAACTTAAAAGGGAAGTACTCACAGATTCACACCAAATTGAAAGATGTTACACATCTAAAGCTTTGTGTGTATGTGTGACTGTAACGCCCCACCTTTATCAAGTGGACTGCTTTGTTATTTGATATTTATTTAGTGATCTCTGTGAATTTTAAATATTTGTTTAGGTTTGGGAATGGTGGGTTCATTTTATGTGTTCCTGTATTTGTTGAGGTATTTTTCTATTTGATGTCTAGAACGAGAGAAGTTTATCTTAATTTTAAGCCTTTATTTAGTGTCCTATGCCTAATTGGTGTTAAGCCTTTTTTTTATGCGTTTAATTTTATTATCTTTTGGTCTCGTGCCTCAAGTTTTCTTATTGTTATCGTTAGCTTAAGTTTTTTTTTTCAACAATGTATCGTTTAATTTTAAACTTCACTTGTGTTTTTTTTTTGTGAGTGCATGGCCCATGCCGCGTGAGTTGCTGCGGCACGTACTATTGTTGCCACAGTTTTGCTGCTAAGCTTGTGAAGTTAGTTTAGGCAGTTGGGTCGGCGGTCCAGCCGAGGTAACATCTTCCTCCCGATCGAAGCCTTGGAGTCTGGCTTGGAGTACACCAGAGATGATTTCCCCCTCCAAGCCAGAGCCAAGCAAGAAGACGACTTGGGCTGACGACATGAGCTAGGAAGGATCTTCTCCTCTCAACTATGCAACACCTCTCCGGAGTTATGGTTTTAGC
The DNA here is from genome assembly GCA_023313115.1 of Rhysida immarginata. Classification (NCBI taxonomy): domain Eukaryota; kingdom Metazoa; phylum Arthropoda; class Chilopoda; order Scolopendromorpha; family Scolopendridae; genus Rhysida; species Rhysida immarginata. The sequence continues at coordinate 1,379,997 of JAHWFO010081061.1, read as the reverse complement.
TTTTGTTTACCGATCGATGAAGGGAACGTCAGCAACGTCTACGGATATGCACTATTGATGACATTGTGACACTGTTGAGGAGTAATTTCTGTGTTCTTTCCGAAAAGTAACTGTTTTATCGTTCTTTTTTCCTTCCTCATAGGGTTACCGTAGACCTCCCATTTTCAAAAGGTCTACACAACGCCGTCTCGTTAGCGTCAGACTTGCATTTCCATGAAGAGAAACCATGAAGACTAAGGAGTACCTCCGCATTGGGAATCATGCCTCTTAGAACTCCTGTGTGTCGAATATTCACCTTAGGACAAGACTGTTACTTTAAGTAAAAGAGAAGTGAAAAGAGAAAAAAAAAATCTGTTAATAGAATATAGAGATAATGGATTACCCAAAATTAAATATGAAGTCTGACTTCATTTAGTAATTGTTTATTTGCCTTTAAACGGCATGTTATGTGTTCTTTTGTTCAATTTGTTTCCTTTACTTTTAGGATCGAGAAAGATATTCTTCTTTCGCTAAACCTGAGAACGACATGTAAGAGTAACTTGACGGAATAGATCTCGGGGACTTATGGAATATTAAGGAAACTTTCATGTTGATTTTTGATTAGCACACTCGTTATGGATAGATCTGAAGTAATTAACGGAATTCATGGTAAGAGATAAAACCTCTTTCGAATGGAAGTAAATTTTTGTTTGTTACCTGGGGTCAACTTCCGAAGAGTTATTCCCTGCGATAGTAATGTCTTAGTTATTTTGCTGTTGTCGAATTTTGTCTATCAATTACTTTTTCCTTTTTTTAAAGTATTTTTTACCTTACCCTTGCTAAATAACCTTTGATTTTTCGAAACAGAAGATCGGCCCTGTTTAACCAGACAAGTTTGGCAGGTTTCAACAGAATCGATTATACGTGGTTGCACTGTCAAATAGAAAAAAACCAAAGATTATATTTGATATTCGAAAGCTTGCTTATTTTGTACTTTCCTTTTGTTTTCCATTTCATATTTATAATGTGATTATCCTTACTCGGATTTTTGTCAATAAAATTAAACCTCCTTAACAAGGGCTAAGCGCATATAGAGTGTTCAGTCTTTTTTTGAGAATACTTATATTTTCCCATTTTTTTGGTAGTTTTGGCCGTGTTGCGGGTTTTTTTTTTGACAGAGCTTATCTTGTAGTAAAATTTTGCTTCAGGGTAATCTCTCTCTATTTCGTATCTTCCCGCCCTGTTATATTAACTTCAAGAGGGGATGTTACAAAGTTTTTTTACGCTTATTGACCCTAAGAGAGAGAGAGAGAGAGAGAGAGAGAGAGAGAGAGAGAGTGTGCGAGTGTGTGTGTGTGTGTGTGTGTGTGTGTGTGTGTGTGTGTGTGTGTG
>JAHWFO010081061.1:1305654-1378616 GCA_023313115.1 Rhysida immarginata | reverse complement strand
TGTGTGTGTGTGTGTGTGTGTGTGTGTGTGTGTGTGTGTGTGTGTGTATGTGTGTGTGTGAGTGTGTGTGAGTGTGTGCGCTAATGCACTTGATGGGACTTCTTTCCTCCACCACTCAAGAATACGCACAAATCCACTTCACATGAAAGCAATGGAAATAGCAGCAGATTACAATTGAATGGATTCTGAACTTTCTAAACAAATTTAGTTTTTAAAAATAGATTATTAAAATAAGCCAATTGCCTTCCAGCATAAAAACGTGTATAATAATTAATAATATTAATAGTAATTAATAACCATTTCCTTAATTTATTATTTCATTTTATTAATTAATTCGATAATCTTTGTAAATTTTCTCGAACTGGTGTCATGTATTCGTGAGTGAAACGAGGGCAAGACTGTCAAGTGATACGTTGCATTGGTGAGGGGGTACGTATCGTGGTGCTTTATAATGTTAAATAATAATAGTGTTCATGGATGCTTATCTCATCTTATAAATTATTTTGAAATGAATAATTCTACAAAAAATTGAGGTTTTGTGCTGAATAATACTGCTTTAACTACAATTTTTTGGCGACCGTTGTTAACTATTTTGCTTCCCTCATTACCACCATGTTTTTTGAACTTTTCACTTAGCCGCCGCACAATGCTATCGCTTCTAAGGATGCTTGCACGCAAACAGAGTGCGTCGTACATCTTTGTGTACTTCTCATCAGTGGAAATTTTTTTATTAAAATCAAAATTTTTAATTTTTACATCATAAACTACAGAAATTTGCTAGTAGATATTATTGTCTTCAGTTTCAGAATTACTGGAAATGACTGCTTTGTGACGTCCCCACGGGATCGACAATGGCAATTATCACCCACCCGGGGATGAGTCTTACAGGGGGTTATTTGGACTTATGGGGAATAAATGACACAATCGCAGGGAATAGTGACTACAACACAATAACTTAATGAGTACCAATAAAATACTACATGAATTAATAGGAGTGTCCTAGTAACAGCAATATACAAGGTGTTTCAAAAATACTTTTACAACCTTTCAGGGGAGGTAGGTAGTATGGGTGATTCTAGGCACAAAAGTTCATACAAACATAGGTCCAAATTTGAACGCTAGCTGAGATATGAACAGAAATAAAAATGCCGCCACCAAGATCAACATGTTAATAACTCAGGTTCTATAACATCTAGGATGATGAAATTCGAAGAATAATAGGATACATAAAACTGTGTATACAGTTAGAATTTGATCGAATTCCAACGAGTAGCTTCCGAGTTACGCACTCAACGTTGTAACACGTGCTCGTTAGTACTCTCATGTGAGCATTGTTACGATTTTGAATGAGTAACTCTGAAACTACTTGTTGGAATACGTTCAAATTTTAACGGTGTACGCAGTTTTATGTACCCTTATTATTCCTCCATAATTCATTATCCTAGGCATTACAGAACTTGAGTTAACTAGTTGATCCTGGTGGCAGCCTTTTTATTTCTGTTCCTATCTCAGCGTTCAAATTTGGACCCATGTTTATATGAAGTTTTTTTGCCTAGAATCACCCATACTACCTCCCCTAAAAGTATGTAAAAGTATTTTTTGAAACACCATGTATAAACATCAAAATATTTCCTATGTACATACAGTCATATTCTCCTGTGTGCAACACGTTAATTCTGATACAATTCAATACAGAGCTAAAGCTATACACTCATTACACATGTATGCTCCGTGGTTTACAGAGGTCACCATACCTTCCAGAGATTTGCAAAACTTTACTTACCCCTGACTAATCTCACATCAACACAGTCGTTCACTTCGTTTCATGATCCACTGGTCGCCCTTACAGCTCTTGCTTGCCATCCCTGACAACATACAATGTTCCTCGACACCTCAAGGTAGAGGCTTATGTAGCCAAACTCAACATACGAAAACGTCATGTGATCCCTTTTTTTTCATAGCCTAAGCTCAAGGGAGGACGGGAATCACTGTAACCCCTTGTCCCCTTTGAAACACCCAATAGACGGCTCAACCAAACCACCAGGGACATCTGAACAACTGTGTTTAACGACTCAACGTCCCATCAGAATGCACAGTACCTACGGCAACAACTACAGTTTCACCAGAAATACGCTTTAAGAGAGGGAGTTAAGGAAAGATTGCTCCACTTTACAGCACTTATAAGGAGAAACTACGACGTTGGGGAAACTGATTCAGGTGGGATTTGGCACATACGCAGAGGATCCTTGCCTGTGTTTGTGTGCAGAGCTGTAGTCCGCACCATTCAGCCTTTCGCGAGATAATCGACGTGATATTTGGACACGCCGTATGTACGCTTTGCACACAAGATTTGTCAGCAGCAGCGGTAGCACAATGGTAAAGCGTGCGCTCAGCATCCCGTAACTTTTTGCAGGTTATTGGTTCAAGTCCAGGCCGAGGAACTTTTTTTCTAAACTCTGCACAACTGCTTTTTTTTTCATTCCTTACTAATAATCACGATTAAAAATGCACTTTAATTTGTTTGTCAAGATTCTTTTTTTTTAAGTTATAAAAAATTGAGCTTTTATATCTTTATTAATAATAACAAGGAAAAAAAAAAATTTATTTACTTTTTCAGGTAAATGAAAACGCTATGTTTATACCTTTATTAACTGTAAAAGAAGAAACTTAAAAAGTAAATAATGTTTTTTCATGTGAGATGAACGACCATAATCTATCTTAGGTGAATCTTAACAAACGTCCTGGGCAAAATTACGGCTATCGCATGAGTCAAAACATCAATAAATCAGGTCATCATTAAAGGCTAATCATAAAGGGCGCTGATATTGAACAAATTAACAGACAAGATTGTCTTTTGTTTGGACCAGCTATGCAGCTCCTCCATCCACTCCAACCAACAACTTGTACATAATCCCCTGACGACAAGACACAGGAAAAAAAAACTTTCCAAACAAATAACATACAATAGGGGGTGGCCGTGGCCTCGTTGGCGAGCCGATCAATGGAGTTAAGCAAATTCAGGTGTGGCTTGAGGACCACTGCTTGTTGGGATGGCTACTTGGGGCACAGCTGTTGGGGGATTTTAGTCTGACCCATTTGCTGAGTGACCAGTGCTGGATGCCCAACAGTTGGTAATAGCCACTGGTTTGTTCGTCCATCAGCAGCTCTTCGCATATGAACCCACAATTGCAAAATAGTCTGACCATTAATTAGGCCTAACACACAAAAAAAAAACACACTGATATCGGATGTCAAGCTTCATTATTACAAAGCTTTTCATCATCTCTCTCTTGTAGTGGTTTATGGATCCCAATAGATTGGGCCTTTATTCAAGATTGGCATTTAGCTAAAAATTTTTAGATAAATACCCGGCTTTAAATCGGTTTTAATTTACTCCCCTCCCCACACCCCGGCCTCAAATCGAGCTTTTACAGTAGTTAAAAGCAATAAGGAAAATTGTACTGTTAAATTTAAAATCTGAAAACTAATATGCATATTACCATGTTTGAAATTTCACTGAATAAATTAGGTTTGGATCCAGATCCAGACACTTTTTTCAGAATGAAAACATATATGAAAAACAATCAATAGTAAAGCACAGAAGACAATTAAATGGAAACTCATTTAAACACCTGAGGTATGGCATAGGAATAAAATCCTCACTGGCCATTCTTAAGTATTCTCCTCTCTGAGGTCTGTACTTTTGTCACAAGAATCCCATATGACCTTCCTGAGGGAAATAAATAAGGAAGTGGCTATATTTTCTCCTCCGCGGCTTTTGATTGGTTTAGAAGGTCACGTGGGTGCAGAGGTCAGGAAAATACCAAGATTCACGTACGATGCGATTTAAAGATACGTTTAAGAAAACTTTTCTTTGGATTCACTTTATTAATTTGCCTTTTTTGTTTCTTTTTCTTTTTTCTTTTTTTTTTGTTTATTGGGCAAAAAGTCCTATTGGAAAAGTTTACTTTCGTTTGCTTTTTATGAATTCTTTTAAATTTTGATTTCATTGACTTTGTTTATTGTGAATATTTGTATGGCCAAAAAATATAATATGTCTATATTTCCCGAGATTTAGCATGGAGTAATACTACCCTGACAACGGTACCCCGCTGCGATCATAAAGCCATACATTTTGATGTAATATTTTACCTGTATGAGAAGGATTTTCCCAAGACAACAACAGTAACTACACCATCACATAAAAACATGGGCATGTTACTGCATAACGCTGTCCTGGCTGATACTAATCGAGCTGAATACAACAGCATAAACAATCCCAACGAAAAAATAAATGAATTCAGTAAAATCGTGATAGAAACAGTGAGGATAGCCGGCATGTTAATAACTGTAAGAACTTGCACCAAGAAAGTTTACAACTCAATCGTAAATCACAAAACTTATTTAAATTCGGATTTGTGTATGTTTGACTCAGATATATTATATATATTTAGTGTTTCAAGAAATAATCACGGTGAATTTTTACAATTTTATATATAAATCTGGATTGGTTTGGCTCTAATGAGCAATTTTGGAGTTATTAATGTACGCCTCCCTACTCCGACTCTCTCCAACAGAAAGAAATTACAGTGCTCCGTTTACAAGGGACTATAAAAAAGTTCCCAGAATTGTTAAGTTTGAAAAAGCCGCTCTGTAATCAGTGCCCTCTACATCCCAAGTGTGGACACGTGTGGTTGCATCGTGTTCTGACGTGTCATTCGGGAGCTGTAGAGTGTGCTTGTAAGAGGGTGTAACACACGTTGGTGCGATGTCACAGTTTGAGCAGAGAGCAAACCAACTTCAAGCTTGGAAAAAGTGCTACGGAGATACAGCAAGCACTGGAACAGGCATACGGGGATAATGCCCTTAAGAAATCAGCTGTGATTGGTTCAACCGGTTTAAGGTGAGCCAGGACAGTCTCGAAGATGAGCCACGGTCGGGAAGACCCAACAATCTCCAGGCAATCTCAAAATGTCACAAAAGTGATGGATTTGGTGTGTACTGATGAGAGGATAACCATCAACGAATTGGCTTCAGAAATGAACATTTCTTTCGGGTCCGCTCAGGCGATCTTGTTGAGGAACTAGGGATGTGACGGGTCTGCGCGAAGTTCGTTCAGCATCAGTTGAATGCAGATGAGATGTAATGTCGGGTGTCACTTGCTGATGATCTGTTTGAACGAGCATCTACAGATCCACAGTTCATGGACCTGGTTGTGATAGGTGATGAGTCCTGGGTGTTTGCCTATGATCCAGAGACGAAACAGCAGTCGTCGGAATGGCACACCCCATCGTCGCCACGTCCCAAGAAATCTCATTTTGTCAAGTCTCGCACAAAAGTGATGTTCATTGCATTCTTTGACAATCAGGGGTTGGTGCACCATGAGTTTGTTCCGTACGGGACCACTGTCAACAAAACCTTGTACATACAGGTTTTGAGACGCTTGCGGGAGAAAGTGTGACGGAAACGGCCAGAGAAATTCCGAAACTGTGGGATCCTGCACCACGACAACATGCCCTGTCACACAGCATTAGTGGTATAGGAATTCTTCGCACAAGGAAAAACCTCAGTGCTGCCCCAACCCCCATATGCCCCAGACTTTCCCCCCTGCGACTTTTGGCTTTTCAACAGATTGAAAATGGGACTACAAGGTCAACGTTTTGTGTGAAAAGAAGAGATCGAAGCAAGTGCGACAGCCGGTCTCAAGTCCATTCCAAAGGAAGAGTTCGCACGGGCTTTCCAGGAGTGGCAGTCTCGTTGGAATAAGTGTGTGTGCCCAAGGAAAATACTTTGAAGGGGATTAAGGCAGCGATGTGCATACTGTATCCAGTCACGGGCCAGAGTACAATTCCGGATATTTTTTGATAGCCCCTTGTATATAACAGAACTCTACATAACGGCAAATTTATAATGGCAACTCCATATAACGAAGTATTTTTCTGGAAAATAAAATTTGCCATTATAAATTTTGTCTCTGAACTGTCTGAAGAAATGGAGCCCTATAAAAATGAGAAAATTTTTTATGTTGGAGATATTAATATTGATATAATAAGTTATAATGATGAATATTTTACTCAAAAGTATATTAATATTATGTCGAAAAAAAATCTGGTTCCAATGATAAATATTCCCACAAGAATTACTCCAAATACTGAGACTTGCATAGATCATTTTTTTATATCTAAGAGTATAGCATATATAGCTGAAGCGTTTATTCTTGATAGCGATATTACTGATCATTGTATGAGTATTATCTGTTGTAAGTGTAACGTTGTGGATAACACTCATGCAAATAAATTTAAATATAAAACGCTAATCAACCACCAACTTTTAGAGGAAAAATTAGAGGAGATAAATTGGGATTGTTTAGAGGAAGAAAATGATATACAAAATAAGTATAATTGCTTTGAAAAAATATTAAAAGAAAACATAAAAAAAAGTACGTATACATTGGAAACTGGTTCTGGAAAAAATCAGAAAAGGAAACCATGGATTACATATCATATAATTAATTTGATTAAAAAGCGAAATCAATTGCGAAGTAAATATTTAAAGGATAAAACAAATGAAAGTCTTTTATACCGATACAGAGGTTTAAGAAATAAGATTGTACAAGAAATTCGAAAGTGTAAGGCTAGTTATTATTATAATCAAATTGAGAGAGCAAAAACACCTAAAGATAAATGGAAAATTATAAGTAATATAACAGGACGAGAAAAGACTTACAGAGATATTCCTCAAGAGATTAGTAATCAGATAAATGATTTTAATTTGAGCCTTATAAACATGTGCGATTGCCAAAATATTGTTAAACAAAACTCAGCCAATTTTAATATAAAAAATGAAGTAAAGGATACCTTTTTCCTTTACCCTGTTAATGAAATGGAGATAAAAAATTGCATTATGTCCTTATCAAAATATTCCTCCCCAGGATATGATCATGTTACTACAGAAATTCTGCGTAAACATATTAATAGTTTAACTTATCCTATTAGTAAATTAATTAATTGTTCATTTTTACAAGGAACATTCCCTGACGCATTAAAGATTGCAGTTGTAATTCCAATATTTAAAGGGGGAAGTAGTTTATTATTTGAAAATTATAGACCCATATCTTTACTGTCTCACATTTCAAAAATATTTGAAAAAATGGTAAAAAATCGCCTTACAACTTTTCTAGAAAAATATAACATTATTGCGAATAAACAGTTTGGTTTTCAAAGAAAAAAGAATACTCAATTAGCAGTTCACAGTTTTATATCCGATGTTATTCACACGCTTGATAAAGGTCGGAACCCTTTAGCAATTTTTCTGGATATAAGGAAAGCTTTCGATTCAGTTGACCATTGTCTATTATTACAAAAATTGGAAAGATATGGTATAAGAGGACTAGCAAACCAATGGTTTAGCTCTTATTTAGCCAATAGAAAACAAGCTGTTAGGATTAAGGAAAAATTAAGTAAATTCGAAAATTTAAAAAGAGGAGTTCCTCAAGGAACTATTTTAGGCCCCATTCTTTTCTTAATTTATATAAATGATATTTTTCATTTAAATTGGTTTGGTTCTATCCAAGCTTATGCTGATGATTTAGTTTTAACCTATATAAAAAGTGATTATCAAAATTTTAAAGAAGCCCAATCAGACCTTAAATTATTAAACTTCTGGTTATCAAATAATAATATGTCCTTAAATGTAAAAAAATCTGTATATATGCGTTTTAAATTGCACGCTGATTGTAATACGAATTTGTTTCTTAAATATCATGATTTGAAATGTAATAATCTTGAATGTAGTCATTGTCCTCTCTTAACTTATGTCGAACACACAAAATATTTGGGTATTACAATTGATTATCGTTTATCATGGCATTCCCATATAAGAAGCTTATTTATTAGATTAAGATCTATAACTTTTATAATTCGATCATTAAAAACTGTCTTAACTTTTAAAAATCTGATTTTAATATATAACGTTTTCTTTTTAAGTACATTACAATATCTCATCCCAGTTTGGGGTGGAACTTATGTGACTCATTTAAAACCAATTATAAATCTTTTTAATATGCTGACTCGTTGTATTTTTAACAATAATGATTTTCGTAAAAATCAAATAATGAATTTTCATCAATTTTATCTTTTTAATTTGGCAAAATATACATGTAATTATGTAAAAATGAAACAGCCAATTTTCAAACATTTTAATTATAATTTAAGAAATTCTAAAAATCTGACGATTCCAATTGAAATTCCAAAGCATTCTTTCGTTTTCCATCAAATAGATTATAATTATAAAAAATTGTTTAATGATCTACCAAATGAAATAAAATTATGTACTGATGGACGAAAATCTAGATATAAACTTAAAAATTGGATTATGACTGTCAAAAACAATTAGTATTTATTGGTATTCATATGTGAATCAGTTTAAATTGTTGTTACCGTATATACTGATTTCTTTTTTTCTTTTCTTTTGATGCTTTTCCGAATATACGAGCACTATGTGCTCATGGGAAATTCATCTTGTTATATATTTATATGTTTCTTACATTTGAATAAATAAATAAATTTGAAAAAAAATTTGAAATATAGAGGGAGAACTGTATTCATTTTTTTCCAATGACATAGTGGAAGACCTGTATGAACATATCATTCTACCATCTCAATTTATTTGAGATATTTCAGAATTCAAAATCAGCAAATTAGGTTATTTATGAAAAACAAAAATTAAACTTATAATAACAATATCAACCACATACAAAAATACTTTAGAAAACTGCAAATTAATTTTTAACTATGGGATTGAATTAACTTCAAATAACAAATTCATTTAAAGCATTTATTTACAAAATATATAAATTTTAAACTTATTCCAATAATGTAATTTTATATGTTTGAATTTAATCAAAAATATACAGCTTTTAACAGAAATAAGACTTTAGCAAAAAGATTTATAAATGTAATTCATAAAAATTGACAGCATTAGGCAGACTATTATTAAATAAATTAGCCTTAACATCAGATAATACTTTGTAGATTTCATACTTTTCTCTGACGAAAATATTGACAAATCGAGGATTCACAATTAAAAGCCATTATAAACTTAGAATAAACACTTTAAAAACAGCCGCAGAAAATTAAAAATTAGATTGTATTAATTGGGATAAGTTTAAATTTATATTTTGAAAATAAATGTTTTAAAGAAATTTGGGATTAATTAACTAACTTTGAATAAACATAATCAAAAATTGTTGAAACAGAGTTTTTTTAAAGTAATTTTGTAACAGGTTATTGTTATTACAAAAAGTTATTATAAGTTGTTTTTGTTGTTTTCATTTTAATTTTCTTGGTGAAGTGTTATGGGCATATTTTTTTAAAGGTTAATAATTATATGCATTACCTTTAAAGTAAACAATTCTGCAAATTTCAAAGAGTTAATATTGAGAAATGTACATTTTTGTATGTTTACAAGAAAATAAATGATACCGAGGTAAAATCTACACCGCCTGATTTATTTTTTTAATTTTTAAAGGGGATTGAACTAGTTAACCACTCTAAGTTTTTCTTGGTAAAACTGAATAACATGTTTTATCATTATACAAAACAATAAAGCATTAAGGGATCATCCATAAACCTCATGATCAAGTAGAAGGGGGGGGGGGTGTAAAGAACTAACCACTGGTGACCACTTGAGGGGGAGGGGGGGTTAAGGTAAGGACATCACACAGTCATGTGACTGACCTTGTGGGAAAGAATGGATCAATACCTCCAGCACAGGCAGCATTTTGCCTTACCATAACTTGGGGTTACTTAGACCCGAAAAGCAAGCTTTTTTTTTTTTTTAGACATTTCTTAATGAGTATGGTCCAAGACTGAAATGAGTCTCTGTAATAAATCCATATTGTTGCTAAGTAGAACCTTTCTCCTTATTTACATTTGTCCAACATGGACCCAACCTACTCGTATGATTAATAATAATAGCTGTGCTGTTAACCTAATTTGTACTACTTCTGTGATACTTTTCATGGACCTAACGTGTTTTTTGAACCGAAATCTTAATTTTGTTTATGTACAATAAATTAATGAAATTTGGGTTCAAGCAACCCCCGAGTGGGGTTACCTGGATCCGTGATACATTTTTCAATGAAATAAGCAATTACAATGGGCAATAAGTTCTAGGATCTGGAAATAAAACACTTAATCTTATAACTGAAATGTACCAAGCTTGTTTTTGTATTTGGTCATTAAACTTGAAATATATCAAATTCCCTGACCTTGAATGAAATATTTTTAACCTTTTTATATCTTTTCAACTAACCTTTAGAAGTCCTAAAATATAGTTTTGATTTGGGACCAAGTAACTCCAAGCTGCGTTATGAGTATCAAAATAAATGAGACAAGTTGAATCTCTTGAGTTGACTGAGTGACGAAACGAACAAGGGATGAATTGATTGTGATGAGATGAATGTGTCGAGTCGACTAGGGACATAATAATGATCTTGGGACGAGATGAATGTGAAAAAAAGGATCCCTCGTTATTACTTTAAAACTGGAGGGGGATGAGCCAATGACCATGTCGTTTTTAAGGGAGGGGTTAAAGATTTTCCACATTGTAGCCATAGAGAGGAAGGGGGGGGGGGGGTAAAAATGCAACTTTTTTGGGGCCACATGTTTATGGATGATCCCTAACCTGGTGCTAACATCATTGTTCATTTTTTCAGAAATCATTAAAATATATAAAAATAATTACAGATTTAATTTTTATTGTTGAAACTATAATTAGGCTAAAAATTCTGCATAACAAGATGGAGGGGGCATACATGCATAGGGACGTTGCGATATTACTGATATGAGTAAGTATCGATACTTTTCTTTGGATATTGGCAGTATCGGTATCGATATCAGTTATTCGATAATATTCGAAAAAAAATACGAGTCTCGGTACTATTTTTTAAATTTTAGAAATATATTTTTATGTGCATGCCTATTAATGTTTCGTACCACCTTTTCCATTTGCAAGCACAATGACGATCCCACTCCTTATGCCACTACAACGAGATTCTAATATCATTATACATTTTACTTTTGCGTATTTACCATCTCCAAAGTCTAATGGATTAAGAGGTTTAATTCATGTAGGCTTTGCCACCAATTTAGAAACTAAACATTATATTCTTTGCAACAATAATAAACAACAACTTTTCTTTTTGTAAGCTGTCGCTTGTAGAATATATAGGGTGTTTCTGAATGGTGTGTACAAATTTTCATGACATGTTCCAGGGATCAAAACAAGCAGAAAATGTCATATGACCATGGGGTCGAAGACACTTCTTTCTATAGTATAATGGTTTGAAGGTGTCCTGTAGTAAAAGAAGAGTTACGACAATTCAAAGAAACGTCTGAAAAAATTGTTTTCTCCCGACTTGCACAGACTTCCTTGTAATCTAACGTAGACTATTTTGATCATTTACTATAGCAAATGCATTGTCTTGTTATATTGTAGAAACAACAAATTATCCCCCCCCCTCCCCCAGAAGGAGATAGGAAAGTAGCAGAAGCCTTGAGATGATGCATTTTTACCCCTTATCTTCACTTTTAAATCTGACCCTAATGGGACAATTTATCCCAAACTTCATAGTAATCTGCTTACTGAATTTCACTCCGGTACCATGTAGACTTTTTTGATCCCCTCTAACTCCCACCTCCGTAATTTCGACCCCAGTGGGCTAATCAAAACCAAATTAAATAGTGAAGGAGGACATGCCTATGGTAAGCTATGGTCGAAATTTCAACTTTCTACGTGAAAAAATGTAGAAAATATGAAGGGTACAGACGGTCGGACAGACAAACGGACATTGTGAAACCAATAAATCATTCCGCAACTTAATAAGTCACACAATTTGCAACACCTATAAGCATTAGAGTTAATTTCGTCTACTGCAGGACACCTTCAAACCATTATAACTCTAGACCGATGCGTTTCGACTCAATGCTCATATGACATTTTGTGCTTGTTTTGGTCCCCAGAACATATCCTGAAAGTTTGTACAGGCCATTCAGAAACACCCTGTATACAGTTCAATATTACTTGAAACTTGAATACATGCAATTGTGCCTGATTTATAAGAATATCGAATGATATGATACTCTCTGTACCGATACTTGGCTCGGAGTTTGATATCGATGCTGAATATCGTATCGAAAAGAGTATTGCAACGTCCCTATACCTTGGTAATGTTTGCAACTGTTTATTGATCAAGCTTTCCTGATCTGCTAATGCTAGGGAATCACTTGGGTTTTAAACACGTGTACCTGGTATCACTAGTTTTATGAACGGAAAACTGAATATTATATGCATTTTTTTATAATATGCAGTTATGATTTTTTTAATTTTTTTTTTTTGCATAGTACGTATTATATCCCGAAAATTATGGAATATTTTAAACTCTTGGCTGACACACAGGTTGCCTTTTTACCTATGAGCATCAGGGTACAGCAAATAAATACCAGTAAGAGCAACTATGTATGGCTTCCGTTCACAGCAGTGGAAGTGATGCAAACGTTTTATCACCTGATAGGCTGTGTGGTGCTTTCCATGTTGGTGCCTCATCCCATGATTCATGCACTCAACTGTGAAAATATCAAAGTGGAATGAAACTGAACTACTAGGAGGCTTTACAGTTATTTATCAGGCAGTTTGAAGAAACTGAATTTGTTCAACTCTGGACCGTAGTTCCTGTTCACTTTATATGCCCAAATATGAGGAATAAAGCATTATATTACTGATCATCTCAAATTCATATAAATTCCTTTTTATATTTGAAAATTCAAACATACATTGTGTCAATGTAGCTGAAAGTTTATGTTTAGGGAACATATGCTGTGATAAACTGTAAAATTCACAATTTGTCAATTAATGACGAATCCATTATTATTATTGAATTAATGACTAATCCATTATTTATTATTGAATAAATCCAGAATCCACCTATGTTCAAAATTTAGGAAAACAAATTAAAAAAAAAAATTGGAATTACATGCGAGAAATGCAATTTCATGATATCCCTTACAACTGCAATGCAATGAAAAATAAATAAATAAATAAATAAATAAATAAATAAATAAATAAATAAATGGGAAGAGTTTACAGGATATAATTTAAACATGAAAAAATGGTTTACTATCTTTTGTTTCTACGCAAATGATTTTTTTTTTTTTTATTGCTCCCTGCAATCACTTTCTAGTTGCACCCAACTGAAGCACAAGCACCCAACCATATTCTATTCACAGCTATTCCTTTATTTGTTCCACTTTTTGATTAAGTGCTAGTTGTCAGTGACAAAACCTGTCATCACCAACAGAATAAAGTTGCGTCACTTTACTGCTGTGAACGAAAAGCGTACAGGTTTGCTCTGTATGTAGCCACAGCCTAAAAAAATGGGTTAACGATGAAATCAACTGTTAATAATTGCTTTCATGTACAATAATTCCACAAGTGTCTGGCATATAGAGGTTTCCAATTTAAAGAATTATAGGAGAGAGGTTTGAGTGATAGTATATACTTCTGCAGTGGCATTTTTCTCCTCTGAAACAGATTTTTATTAAAGAAGAAATTATCAGTCTAGAAGCTGTTTTCCATTCAGTGTTTTTTCAGTACCTATTTGCTTTTTTAATCAGCAACTTTGATGAACACACGTTTTTCGGGAGTTTTCTTTAGCCGATTTTTCCAAATTTGTTTCTTGAGTTCCACATGTCTTTCATTAGATGAAACCAATTACAGTTCAGTGAAATCTAGTTTGCTATGCATCCTGGGTCATTTATTTGCCAGTACAATGTCACTTAATTTATTGCTTGCTTCGTTTTAATTTCCCTAATACCTTGGTAAAAATAAAGCCGCAAATTTTGAGCAACCTGAAACCACATATTTAAAGGGTTGCTGATCGAAAAGTGGAAATCGGGCAAGCAATCTGGAATCAACACTCACCAGATTACGAAAACATGTTGGTACAGCTTCAGATGTCAAGTTTATCACAAGATTATTAAAAAATAATTAAAGATGAGAGCTGTGGTGTGGAACTGCCCATAAAGGAAGGAAAATTCTATAACCACAAAGAACAAACATCTTCGACAGTGGAAATGTCGGATACATATTTGAAATTTTGCAATTGAAAATGAAGGCATATCCTGCAAAGTATGAGGGCTGTTCAATAAAGAATGATCATAATTTTTACAGACAATTTCCTCGTGACATAAATGGCACCGGGGAGTAACAGATAACTTAAAGGGCAACTGACGTCAAAATTTTCGATACTATAAGATTAAGTAAACTCATTAAAGCTTTCCCTAAGTAATATAATTAAAGAAAACTGTATAATTGTACAATGTGTAATTTAATTTCAAAAACTTTTCTTATTTAATAAATTCAGCAAATGTTCGCTATATACTGAACCCCACAAAAAAAAACCCCAAAAAAACAAAACATTTTGACACATCTGAACTAGAGAGGGTGTCAATGCCTTCATACAAGCGAAACGATTTCCAGTCTTGCAGTTATGACTGCTAAAGCCTAATCCATTCAACAGAGGTAAACTCAAAAAAAGTTCTCAAGGAAAATTTATCTGCCTTGCAATCTTCTTCCTTATCGGTGTTAATGGAGGCCTTCAGTACAACATTAGAGAAACCATTGTGGCATCGATTAGTTTCGCCTTTTATTCCCGCCTTCATGAGGATACAAAGAAAACTCCATTAAAGCCTCCATTAATATCATTAGGAAATGCAGTAGTATGACCAACAATTAGAAGATTGTTCTTTTTAATAACTACAATCCTTTGGCAGTCGATAATGAAATTGAAGAACTTTCAAATTCATCAACAAAAAACGGACTGATAATCGCAATTCATCAGATTTTGATACGACGCCAGATTTGTTTTTTATCACTGGGGTTTTTTTTTTTTTTTTTAATTAACTCCCAAATTTAAAACCTTACTTATGGTATTCTATTGTGCAAAGAGTGAATTATTAATGAAAACAACTAAATCAAATTGTGAAATAAAGAAGAAATCATTTACTTTCTTATGCTGTCGCTTTCTTACTAATGATTCAATGATTAGTGCTATACTCTGTTCAACAAAAGAAAAACAGTGTCTAATTAAATTTCTGATTTCAATTGTTAGGCATTGTTGCTAAGTAAAATCAACAATGTATAACAACTGAAATTGGATATTTAACTGGACACGCCCAGTTTTTCTTTCATTGGACAGATTATAGCTCTTTTGTGTGAAAAAATTATAGGGACAGCACCTGTTTTCAGTCACTGTCTACCTGGGGAGATACCACTTGTCTCTGCCGAAATCATGGGATCTTTTAAAAAGCAGTCATTTGTAAAATGCTCATGACACAATTTTGTGTGTTGCTTGGGAGCAAATCCATTAATATTTATGTTCTTCAACCACTGTTTTTTCAAAAGCTCATTATTTGGAAAACTGGAAAAAATTATTTTCTCTCCACTAGACGATAAATTTGTTCAGCCGAATGCACAACAGTATTCCATATCTGAATTCATATTTGCAGTATTCCATATCTCAGTTGATTTTCATTTTTAACACGAGTTTCTTCAGATGAAATTTGCAAGAAATGAGCAAATTATACACCAAGGATGGGCTTGGCCTCAGTGTTATTTCTTGGTTGGTGGAGGTTAATTGCATCCATATGGACACTCTTTCACCCCCAGTCAATTATGGGAGAAATTGACATGGTTGGAGAACGAAATCCTAACAACTAAGTAAATACGTAAGAGAATGTTATAAACACATATTTAATAAATAAACTGATTAACTAATGAACTTAAAATAATGAATTCTTAATCAATCAATAATAAGCTATGTTAACAAACAAATAAACAATTGATTTAATATGCAAATATGAATGGATTTAACGATATATGTGTGCCCCTTATATTTATATAACTGTACCCACATCGAGATAAAAATACGAATGAAAGTATGAGAAACAAGATGAGAGGCCAAAGCCACACTTCATGTATAAATTGCTGACATTTTAAATCTTGTAACTTTTGCTTGAACATGTTTTAAAACACACACACACACACACACACACACACACACACACACACACTATCAAATAATGAAAAATAAAAAAAAATTCCAAAAATAAGGATAGATAATGATTGAAAAAGAAAAACAATGATGAGTTATTCTGTGTGCGATAGCAAGGATGCTTATCCAGTGTGACTTCATGCGTGTGCAAACCCTAGCGGTGAATTGAGGCAAAGCTCAAATGTACTTGAGCTCTGAAAACTGATGTTTGAAAAATTATATTTAAAAAACTATTTAAGTTATTTAAAAAATTATGCCTAATTAGAGTTAGTTGCATGTCCTTTATGTTATAAAATAACTAGCTGATCACCCGTGCTTCGCAACGGAGTGTTACAGAACCCTGATTACGATAATAGCAGGGTAACAGGATGCCGGCAACACTTCCTAGAAAGCAAGCCTGTGCACGGAATCGTCATACAATGTTAGAACATCATAAAGAGTCAGAATTTAAGGCTTATTATTGGTAGATATACAATTAACAATGACTTTTTAAGATGTAATAATGTATGACGTTTCCGTGTATAGGCCTTCTTTCTAGGAGGTGTTGGTACCAGCCACCCTGCTGCTGAAAAGTGTAGGAATAACATTGCAACTCAATAACCAAAATTTGTTGTACATGTTTTGGATACTATTCGAAATAAATTTATTGCAACAAACCACATATAACAATGAATGAATTTAATTATTCGGACAATACTTCTTTGTAGACCACATTTTTAGTGAAAACTCTGTGGTCTTTCTTCGTGTTGCCTTGTTCGTCACTTGCAAGTACTTTTATTGTGACTGTCTCGAACGATGTTGTTCTTGAAAATGCAATGTAAAGTTGGCCATGACTGAATACTGGAGATGGCAAGTAAATGCCAAGTGAATCCAGTGTTTGTCTGTGGCTTTTGTTGATCGCCATTGCAAAAGAAAATCTCAATGAAAACTGTTTTCGTCTTAATATAAAAGGAAGATCAGGGTCACTTGGTGCAAGAATGACTCTTGGAGTAAATACCCTGGTACCTTTAAAAGATCCTGTCAGTAACTGACAGTCAATGACTTTGACATCATTGGCTTCACAATCATTCTCGTGCCATTGCAAAGACCTCTTGTGGAGTCAAGGTTTCTTAGTAGCATGAGAACTGCACCAAATTTCAAGTTATGTCTAGGAGAAGGCATACCTCCGGGAGTTAAGCTATTTAAGAACTCTGTAGGATAGATTTCTATCTCCTCGGTATTTGCAGTATATTGCTGAATCGAATCTGTGCTCGTGTAGCATTTCAAGTCAAGCTAAATTCAAGTTGAAGAGACTCATGGTTTTTTGGAGTCAAAATTGCATGATTTGTGATGCTGTTATCTTCGGGTTGGGTGAGTTGAGGAAAGACAGCATCAACAATGCATCCATTTGCAAATATCCTTCTTGTAATCCAGGCTCTTGACGTTGTCCATCTCCAAGTTTTAAAAGCCAATCGGAGAAGCCTCCGTGGTTCTTGTGGAGCATTCTTGTTTTTGGCACGCTTATTTTGGTCCAACTTTAGGATCTGAATATATTTCCAATATTTACTATTCTTCATGCATGACGAAATTATTTCAGCTCTACTCCCATGTGGAACAACAGGGAGAATATGTCTAAAGTCTCCACCAAAAAGAACAATGGCACCGCCAAATGGTGTTATGGAAGGGATTTGAGCACCTTCAGCAAAAAGTTCCCTGCATAGTATGTTAACAGCATTTACACTATGATGTGGGGGCCATGGGTGCTTTTCTAGTTTTTGCTTTCTTCAGTTCTTTTGCTGTATCACTTCCATGTCGAACATTACGATCGTTAATTGGGACAGGGAGCCTGAAGAGGCTGTGAAAAATTTTGCCTTTCTCAAACTATGTCGCTGTTATGGCCGTAAATGCACACTGCAAAACTAAATCGCATAATGCATAATTGTTTCGTAGAGGAAGGTTTTACTACTTCCTGCAGGCCCGTCAATAAAGAAAAGACGTTTTGCTAAATTAGGATTTTCAATTGCTTCCCTAATTTTTTCGAAAGCCCGTTTTTGTCCTTGATTTAGCATTTCGTATTTTTCATTGAAGAGAGCTTTTTCTGTATCTATGTTGAAATGTTTGTTTGAGTGGATGTGCTCGTCATAATTTCCATGTGTCTGCAACACAGATTCTATTTCTTTGAATGTCATATAGAGAGCTTTTTCTCCGTCAGGAAAGCGTCTCGTATAGTCTTCCATAAGATTGCCTTTATGTCTATCGAACAATTTGCCTGCATCAGATGGTTGACAAATGATGCAGATAAATGCAAATAATTGCTTAAGCTGTATTGACATTTCATGAGTTGCAGCCTCATTAGGTAAGTATCCCATTCCGAGTCATCATCATCAGTTAGGCCCCTTGAAATGAAAGCTTCCTGAAAGGTTGAATATGGAACAGGGTTTACTTTAACAGTTCTTAAATCATCAAAAGAGGTGGCTCCTCGAACATGTAGAAGGAGAATTCGGAGGAGCCATTTCTCCCTCTCTGTGGGACTTACGGTATACATCGTACCAACTGTAGTTTCAAACAATGCCGATATAAAAATGCCATCAACAATGCTGTTACAAACAGTGTATACGTAACCTTGGCAACATAGCGATGACATTAGCCAATTATATATTAAGATTAAATTTGACTGGATAGGTGATTTTGGATATCAGTTGCCCTTTAATGTGTAATGGACAGATGGAATAAGTTTCAAGCTTGTGGCATTCGATTTCTGCCTGTAGGAGATGTGTAACTCCAACATGTTCAGGTTTGCTACACCACAATGGATGTGAGACGAGACGAACATAAGCCGCTCTGAAATTCTGCTTTCGTCTCAACAAATCATCAGCAGAGGCTTATGCAATATTACAGGAGACCTATGAGGAATCTTTTCTCCCCTATAGCACGACCTGCAGATGGTTTAAAATGTTTAAAGAAAGAAGGCAATCAACGTCAAAGGAAAGTGGACCTGGCACTCCAGTTAATGCTCTAACTAAACAAACATTTAACACCATCGCTTTAATTGTGAGAGAGGATCATCGAATAACATTAAAACAGTTTCAGAAATGGTGAACTTTCACTGGATGCCACCCCCATGATGGCAACTGAAAAATTGCACACGAAACATATTGTGCATGATGGATTCCAAGATTGATGATTCCATAACAGAAGGACGTTTGTGTGCAGCTCTCCATGCACTTGAAGACAATGTTACAGGAAGATGCGGGGGTTTTTCCAAAGGCAATCACTGCTGATGAAACCTGGCTATATCGTTTCAATCCTGAGAGTAAACAGCAAAGCTCTGTGTAGAAATCTTCGAATCAACACACACACACAAAAAATAAATAAATAAATGGTTGTTTCTGCTGGAAAAGTTATGGTCATCTCCTTTTTTGATATTGAAGTATGGTTTACCAACATTTACCTGCCACACTATAGTAAATGGGCAATATTACAGAGATGACCTGAAAATTCTGCAAGGCCACATTTCCATGAAAGAACCAGGAAGCTTCACCATGAAAATGCACGACTGCACATCATAAATGTTGTTGCTGAATATCTCACAAAAATTAATGTTAAGTGTCCCTCACCTTCCCTATAGCCCAGATTTAGCCCCAAGCAACTTCTTCCTTTTCCCCTCTGAAGAAACATCTTCGTGGGAAGCATTTTCCATTATCAGAAGAAGTGGTGTGCAGAAGTGATTATGAAGAACCTATCCAAAAACGGTTTCCAGCATGTCTTTGAAGAATAGCAGAATAGCTGGGAAAAGTGATTTTCCAGCATCCAACACAGACTTCTCTGAGAAGGGCCATCACAAAAATGAGGATGAATAAAGACACAAAAAGAAAAGAAAAATAAAAATATGATCCTTCTTTATTGAACATTGAACAATCTTCGTACGTATTTGGCATTTCATATTTTGATTGATTTTAGTGGTTGGATATTTTCCTTCCTTTATACCCATTGCATTAGAGTAAGAAAACACTTAGTAAACAAATGAGCATGCTTGCTAAAAACGCAATGCTTTTTATACACATGCCCAGAAATGGCTGCACGTTATAAATTACTAAATAAATGCCGAATGGAAACCACCATTTAGAGTAAGAGTTTTCAGGGAGATATGTTATTGCCTTCCAAATAATAATGTTCTAGAATAAAATTAGAATTAGATTTGTATGTGGAATGGTACTTCAGATCCTAGTTTTTAAAAATTCATATATCAAATCTCTTTCTAAAACAAAGACAAAAAAGCAAATTTTAATGCAATCAATGCAAACCTTTGCTGAGCACAACGGTTTCAAAATCCTTTCCATTTTTGGCAACATAAGATGCCATTTTATCGATAATGGGCTGCACATCTGGTGGAGGTGGAAGAATGTGACTTTCTCGTAAAAGATAATTATTTGTCCCTCGGTGGGAAGGATGACCATCTGTCTCGTAAGTAGATGCTGTGACTGAAGATTGCAAAGCTACTGCATCAATGCCAGGAGGGAGTGCATGATCCTGTGAAGATGGTAAAGTCACTGGTTCCAATCCAGGCGGTGTTGGTAATGATGGGTCTGTCATCATATACATTGGATACTGAGTGGCAGAGAGAGCAGGATCTGCAAGATATTCTAAAATTGATAAAAAAAAATATTATTAATAAATATACAAACAAGCAATTCTAGGATGAATTTAACAGGATGCAATCAACACAACTTCAAAATTAACTGAATAAGATCTTTTATAATCACCAGAAAAAAATTAAAAATAGAATTTTAAAAAAACAACTTAATTTAAATAATTGAGACATGTTTAAAAATGTTCATTAAATTATTTTTTAATTTATTTTGACTTTATTTTTTAAAATCAAATATTATTCTATAAAAGGTCTGTAGATACTTTGGGAAGGGGTTCCTGGCAGAGCAAGGAACAAAAAATGTCTAGTGAACATGCATCCAGAAATATACTTTCGCTGCTAGGCTCTCTGAAAGTCATTTTTGCGAGACAAATGTCTAACATAGTAGTCACTATAATGTCTAACATAGTAGTCACTATAATTTCTGACGTCACAGCACGAAATCACTAACAGTTGCCAATTGGCCATATGAATGACGATTTTTATACAAAAAAAGCATAATAAATGTACATCAATATGAGGAAATACAAGACCTTTCGGTCCTTATACACAAGAATCTTCTTCAAATTTTTTTTATTGAAAGTAAATAAGCTGATATTCTCATCAGTGGTAACAGAAAAATAATGAAATTGCCCTACCCACAAGGAGTTATCCGAATGAGCCAAAAGTAGGTTTACAGCAAGAGATACATCTGAACACACCATTATTACGTTATGGAGCACTCATATGTACAGGGTGTCCCAATGGAAAGCGGCATCAGTAGGTTGTGGCACCACCTCTAGCGGCGATGCACTGTTCCAGCCGCAGGTTAAGGTGATCATACAGGTGGCGAATGTCATCTTGGAGTATGTCTGCACAGGCCTGATGAGCCTGCTGTGTCAGTTCATGGGAGATTATGGGGTGATCGTAAACGACATCGCACGTGCTCAATTGGCGATATGTCTGGGGACCTCATGGGCCATGGCAGGCAGTTGACATCATGTAGACATGCCATGCTCATGTTTGCTGTGTGCGGTCAGGCGTTATCCTGCTGAAAGACTGTGTCAGGTATGGTGTGCAGAAAGGGCAGTAATCTGGGCTGCCAATCTCTGTGACGAACTGTGCTGCTGTCAAGGTGCCTTGGATGGTGAGAAAAGGCGTTCTGGTATCATAGCTGATGGCACCCCAGATCATAATCCCGGGTTTTGGTTCACGATGGCGATCCCAGATGCATTGTTCATTGGCACGTTCCAATGGTCTGAGCCACACCCATCCGCGTCTGTCGTCGGTGTCCAAACAAAAGCGGGATTCATCGCTGAAGACCACTGGGTGCCATTCCATTCGCCAGGCCACTCGTTCACGACACCATTGCAGTCGTATCGTGCTGTGCTCAGGTGTGTAAGACACAACAATGGACGCCTGGCAGACATTGTCGCAGCGTGTAACCGGTGTGCTATTGTCGCTACTGACACTGCAGCAGTATCAGGAATAGTGATGTTGTCGCGCAGTTGCCGCAGGGTGAACGTTCGCAGTATCCGCCTATCAGTCCGAGCTGACGTGCTTCTCCAGGCCCCAGAGCCTTGTCTTCTGGCATATGTGCCTTCATCTCGCCATTGCCTCCAACATCGACCTACCGTACGTGCGTCCTGTGACATATGGACAACAATCTGTCTGGTTGACCATCCAGCCTCGGAGAGGCCAATAATCTGACCTCGTTCAAAGTCCATTAATTGCGTGAGTGGTTGTCATTGTCGTCGTCGCAGTATTGAGACCGTTGTGCGGATTACAGTACTGTAAGTTCACAAGGCAGTTGCTTCCTCCCTACTGGATGGAACATCTCACACAGGTGTCAACTGATGAGCCTATACAGGCACCCGGGCAACCTGTATCAACCCAAATGGTCATGTCCCGTGAGCATGCATCTAATCATTAACTAGTCAGAGGTTGACGATCTACCCCCCCCCCCCCCCCCATGCAGTAGTTTTCTTCAATGAACTGTGAAAAGAATCACCCTTGTAACTTAAATATACAGATTTTTTATTTTATTCTTTTTAGTCTTTATTTAAAAAAACAAACTTGTTTTTCTATGATAACTATAAAACCAAAATAAAACCTTGGAAGCTGCCCAGTTGGCTACGTCTGTATCTTGGGAAAGCGTTTACAATACATTACGCTGGCTAATCATAAACAATCCTCTCCACAAAGTTGTCACAGTCAACAACTTTGCTATAGTCCATCCAACCTTAGTTTGCACGAAATGTGCTGGACATTTCAATTGTTATGTATTGTTTGTAACAATGTCCAACAATAGACCCTTTCACAATAAGGAGCACGACGTCACTAGCGCATGCGCTGTTCTGCTTCCGGAGGGCAAAGCGCAGAGAAAGTTGGATAACCAATGCATCGCAAGCGCCAGCATTATGTCTAACAACGACAAAAATACGTTTGTTTTTCGAGAGAAAGATTTAATAAAATTAAAGAAGCCAAGAAGTACAAATTAGAATCATTTTTGTACATTTCTTGAATGTCTAATTTAAAAAAATATTGGAGTTAAAAAAAGAAAACGTGATTGCAACCAGGAAGTAGAGAGTAGATAATGCTACAACAGATAATGCTGCTGTCATTCATGTCCAGATATCGGCCTTGGTGGCTCAGTGGTTGCGTGATCGCCTCTGATGCCCGAGGAAGACGAGAATTTTTTCAGGGGGAAAATCCTGAGATCACGCACTTCCTTTGGAAGGGAAGTAAAGCCGTTGGTCCCATGTAGTCATTTCCTGGCTGCACGTTAAAGAACCCTTGCGAGGCAAAATATGCAGCCCCTATAATGCCGTCCTGAAATGACCACAGAAGTTGAAAAGGACGTTAATAGCAAACAAACAAAACCAATCATCTCCAGATAGGGGGTGGTCGTGGCCTAGTTGTCTCACTGATCAGTTTGCTGTTCGGTGAAGTTAAGCAACCTTTGGCACGGCCAGTTACTGATTGGGTAAGAACACTGGATGTATTACTTCTGGGGCCAGGATCGAGGTAACACAGTTATGTGCGACCAACGCTGGATGCCCAACAGCTGAAGCCCTACCAATTATTTCTGTCTTTGTACCCCCTCGTGCTTCGGAAGGCATGTAAAGCCATTAGTCCCGGCTGCTCCTGTCATCGCGTAGCAGTCGTTATGTATCACTGTTATGGCGCAGAATTCCCTCGTAGGAAGTATAACATGAAGAAGTAGAACTTTCCAGATATTAGTATCAATGATGAAGTACTCAATGATAAGAAATTAAATAACCTGCCTAACTTGGAATTTATAGAAGTTTATAAATACTTCCATAATGACAATGCATCCACATTCAAGGCATTTGATGAGCCGTTAAGCATACTGATGCAAGATTACAAATTTTTCAAGGTGAGAAAATCAGTTTTTTGTTTTATATTAACTAGATTAGTGCAATAACGGTAATTAATAATACATTTAAAGAATAAAAATATTCTACTGGTGTTTATTTGTGGGAAATCTAAAAAAAAAACTTAGTTTTCTGCTTTATTAGCTGCATTTAGCAGTTTTGTGCAGCCGTTTTTAATTTGCCTGCCCTCCGGAAGTTTTATTGCGCATGCGCGTATCTCATTATCATGTTAACGTGAAATCGTCTATTGAAACGGCCATCACATTTCGCACAAACTAAGGCTGGATGGGCTATAGCATTGATGAAATTAGCAGCAATTAAATACGACAATTAACAATCATAACAATAAACACCAATGCTGGTAGTCATTATGTCATGATTGCATGGTATACACATTAAAACTTACGATTGTAAATTACTGCTAATTAATAGTAATTATCAACACAAAAACTAACTTTGACAAATATATAGACTAAGATCTTTCATTTAAGACCAAATGAAGTTTAGAGATGCAGTATTTTCTCCAAGGAACTGTCGAAAGAATCGCCCTTGGAATTTAAATATACAACCCTAGCGTCAATGAACTTCGGACACCTACAGAATTTTGGATAAGTACAACGAAACTAATTGTAAACAAATGAAAATTACTTTATTGACTGCACAGAGCTTTAGTACAACTGTGATATAGCATTTTAACATAAAAAATAAACGAGAAAATTAAATAAGCGACTTTTTGTAATGTTCCGTATTCAACACGTTGCAATGAACTTCGTACACCGTACCGTTTATTGCACATTACCACTAAGTGGCGTCACCTTTCCGCCGAATGACGCTCCGAAGTCGTTGAGGCATGCTGGACACTAACTTCTGCGTTGTTTCTACTGGAATTTTGTCCCACTCTTCGGAAATACACGCCCGGAACTGCTGCAGTGTTCGAGGCTTCTGCTGTCTGACTTTTCACTCTAAAATGCGCCATACATTTTCAACGGGTGACAGATCTGGGCTGCAGGCAGGCCAGTCAAGCACCCTGAAACGCTACTGTTGTAGCCAAGCCTTGGTGTTCCGAGCAGCATGAGGCTTCGCGTTGTCCTGCTGAAAGATGCTTGGTCTTCTATTGAACAACTTTTGGCGGGATGGACGTAGATGCTGTTGAAGAATGTTTATATAGGCAGCAGAGTTAATAGTGTCTTTGCAAAAGTGAAGCGATCCTGTCCCGGCTGCACTCATGCAGCCCCACACCATCAGCGATGCAGGCTTCTGAACTTTCCTCTGGTAACAGTCGGGATGATTACTTTTGTGCTTGGTCCTTAGCACCTTGCGACCGTTGTTGCCATACATCACTGCAAAGGTGGACTCGTCGGACCACAGAACACTATTCCACTGAGCAAGGGTCCACTTTAGATGGGTTTTGGCCCATGCTACCCGGCGACGCTTAGCTACAGTGCTCATAAATGGCTTCCTCTTTGTAGCGTATAAGTAATAGTTGCATCTTCTGATGTAACGGCGGATGACTGTGCTTTCGGATATGGGTATATGAAAATATTCTAGAGCCCAAAGAGTCATTTCACTTATGGGAGCATGCCTGTTTTTCACAATGTAACGTCGAAATACTCGTAGGTCCCTAACATTCAATAATCGCTGCTTGCCTGGTGCAGTCCCTGGTTCTGTTTTCCCGAATTCTCTGAAACGCTTGATGATCCCATTAACAGTAGAGAGTGGAACTGATAATTCATGGGCAATAGCTTGCTGGGATTTGTTATTCTGGAACTGCTGTATAATTTTTTGCCGTATACATGTTCCTACTGGTTTACCACGTCCCATGGTTCAAAACAACACGAATACTGTGCTCTGTCGCGTGGACGGTGCTTTTAAAGCCTGATGCAAAGCATTCTGGGCGTTTCTACAGCCTTCAGGAAAGTTCTATATGCTGGCGACCCTTTGTGTACGAAGTTCTTTGAAACCTGTTGACAACCCAATTTTACATAAATTTGAGTAAATTATTTCACACCATTAAATCGATTCGAAATCGATGTTGATATTGTTACATATACTCAGTAAATCTATTTTCATTAGCCTGCAATCCTCTGTATGCAGTTTTCACTGTGTTTTTAGCCAAATTACTTGGTGTCCGAAGTTTATTGACGCTAGGTTTGTATATTGTTGTAAATTCAAGGTTATAATATTCCCATGTTGAGGGAATAAAAAATTCAAGATTTATCTAATAGAAAAGATTGTTGAGCTAAGCTGTGGTGTGATTTGTTTATACAGGGTGAGTTTTTTAAAAGTGGCCTGGCACGAAATATTGCGGAATAAGTTTTCAAATGACTTGTCATTCATGTGATATTGTGCAGGTGAGAGAGTGACATTGGTATGCATGGTAGTCGTTTGTGCGAAGTGGTGAAAATGGTGTTATCTCTGCAACGCCATGTGTTTAATGCACGGCATGGGTCATGGAAACAGTGTGCAGATGAGTAAAAAATTAAGTTTCAAGTTGTGCTGTGCCTGCAAAACTTAATTACGAAATGGCATACAACAGGATAAGTACTGAATGCAAAGAAAGTACGCAAAAGGATGGTTCGTACGATAGCAACCATTGCTGCTGCTGAAGAATACATGCTACGCAGTCCCAAAACATCATCATGGCAGCTGTCTCAGCAACCGAGTTTGTCTCAGTCAAGTGCAATGAAGATCATGAAACAGGATTTACACATACGCCCCTTCAAAATGACCACTGTGCATCAGTTGCATGACATGGTAAGCTGGCCAGGGTTCAGTTTTGTGAATGGTTCCTGAGCACCATTGCTCCTGAGGTGCTGGAGGATGATTATGTGTTCATCTCAGATGAAGCGTGGTTCCATCTGTCCGGTTACGTCTACTCACAGAACACACGCCACTGGTCTTCCGTCAATCTGCAAATGTTCATGGAGTCTCCACTACATCCACAAAAAATTGGAATGTGATGTGCTGTCTTCGCCTGCTACATCATCCCCGTGTTCTTCAATGAAACTGAATAGTGACCATTATGTGCAGAACATCTTTAATGTGTTTGCCGCACAACTTATTGATCACGAGCGTGCCAATACTTACTTTCAGCAAGATGGTGCAACAGTCCATTCTGCACACGGAACACTTGCCCGTATCCAGGAAGTGTTCCCACCCAAACATGTGATCAGTCGAGGAACAGAACAGCCCTGGCCATCACGAAAGGTGTGCACTGAAAGGTGTGGTCTACCATAATCTGCGCACAGTCGCCGACCTTCAACAAAACGTCCAGGCAGCCATTCAGAGCATTCCAGCAGAAACCCTTGCTCATGCCTTCAGGAATATGTGGATACGCCTTCACACATGCCTCGAGGTCAATGGAGGACACTTCCAGCACCTACTCTAGGTTATTTGCACTGATCTTTGATCATTGTTATCTCTTTTCATGCTCATTTTTACACGTTCACCAGGCCACTTTTAAAAAACTCAACCTGTGTAATATCTTCTTTAACAAGTCTTTTTTTTTGCCAATGTTTCTCTGTTTCTAAAATTTTTACATTTTCCCAGTCAATACAAGTATTATTATTATTATTATTATTTTTATTATTTAGTTAAAGTGTTACATATTTTAGTTATTATGACCCTTATCTTTCTTAGTTTCATTACATTTCTTTATTTGATATTTATGTTCATCAATTATTTATGCATAAGAAAGATAGGGATCATAATATTGAATGGGAAATTGTTAAAATTTTAGAAACAGAGAAACATTAGCAAAAAAGACTTATTAAAGAAAGCTATTATATTGTGACATACAATTCTACCAGTACCCACTACTGGCCTCTTACACAGGTTAACATATATCCAACCAATTAACTCTGTAAAGCACAGCCATGTATTGAGCTTCAGGTGTGTTTCCTATACACTAGACAAGCTGTTTGGCTATACGAGATGTGATTGGAAAGTTTTAAGACTGGGGTTGTAATTCACAAATGGTAGTACTTACAGGCTATTGCAATGGATCTCCTTCAAAGTACAGGCATACCCCGATTTACGACAGGGTGCCGTTCCCAAAAGTCCGTCGTAAGTCGAAGCCGTCATAAATTGAAGCGAATTTAACATGGTGTCCACATACATGCGTTCCTAGCCATTCAAAAATGGTAAGAGAGAGAGAGAGAGAGAGAGAGAGAGAGAAGGCAACCACATATATCCTACTGAATAACCAGAAATCATTTTTATTTCTCATGTCGGGGGAGCAGTGTGGTTTCCGACCTGGCCGAAGCACGACAGATCACATCTTTGCTCTAAGGCAAATCTTTGAGAAATCCTGGGAGTATGCAAAAAAGGTCTACGCTTGCTTTGTGGGCCTCGAAAAAGCATATGACAGAGTTCCTCGGGAGAAGCTCTGGCAAGTGTTGCAAGAGTATGGAGTGGATGGGCAATTACTGGTTGCTATCATGTCTCTGTACGAAAGCTCTGAGATGTGTGTCCAGATAAATGGCATTAAGTCAAGACCGTTCACCGTGGGTGTTGGACTCCGCCAAGGGTGCGTACTGTCGCCCCTCTTGTTCATTATCTTTATGGACTGGATAGACAGGGGCAGCCGAGATGATGAGCGTGTTTGTGTGGGCGACTGCCTGGTGGAGAGGTTGCTCTTTGCTGACGACCTTGTCCTCCTTGGGTCTTCTCGCACGAACCTTCAGCATGCACTAGACCGGTTTGCAGCCAAATGTGAAGAAACTGGGATGAAGATCAGTGTGGCTAAAATTGAGGTTCTGGTCCTTTCAAGACAGCCTGGTCAGTGTGCTCTCCATGTTAGGGGAGCCTCATTGAGACAGGTGGAGAAAATCAAGTGTCTCGGGATTGCATTCATGAGTGACGGACAGCAGGAGAAAGAATTGGATGCTCGGATCGGTGCAGCAAGCTGTGTCAGACGTGAACTGTGGCGATCCGTGGTAACGAAACGCGAGCTGGGCAACAAAGCCAAGCTCTCAGTCTTCAAATCTATCTTTGTCAACATTCTCACCTATGGTCATGAGGCTTGGGTAATGACCGAACGAGTGCGATCGCGGGTACAAGCGGCCGAAATGAGATTTCTGAGAGGTGTGCAGGTGTTACCCTACTAGATAGAGTGTACAGCAGCACAATAAGGGAATCTTTAGGTGTTGAGCTGCTACTTCTCCGCATTGAGAGATCTCAGTTGCGCTGGTATGGCCACGTGATACGGATGCCGCAAACTAGTCTTCCTAGGCAGTTGCTATTTTCCAAGCCGGTGGGTAAGAGACTAAGGGGTCAGCCTAGAACCAGGTGGCTAGACTACATGGAGAATCTGGGTTCAAGTCGCTTGGATATTACCAGGGAGGACATGCGCCTGATGGCGGAAGATCGCGATCGCTGGAGATCCTCCATAGGGCTGCTGCCCCTGCGACCCTAACGGATAAGCGGGTTTGAAAAGTAAGTAAGTAAGTATGCAACACGATTAAGAACTACAGTAAAATAATAATGATAATAATATAAATGTACATGAACATACTGAATGTACATAGGACTTCCTCTGTGTCACTTGTGGAAGGAGTGCCTTTTGTGAAATGATATCAGTGGACAAGGGCATGTGATGGCGACCTGGTTCTGCACCCTCAAAATGAGCAGTTTCTCCATTTCCTCTGTGAAGTGGTCACGGGCCTTCGTGATCGTCTTAGCCGAAAAGGAACCCAGCATTTGCTCCAGCTTCCAAGATGTCAGTCTTATTGCTGAGGATAGTGGACACGGTCGAATGCGATAGTCCCAAGGAATCAGCAATGGACTGCACACTTTGTTCTGCACGTTGCCGCTTAATTTTGCCCAGCTTTGTTTCCAGTGAAATCGGTTTTCTTTGTCTGACCGGCTTGCTCTCATTGGATAGTGGAGAATGAGAAGCACGCTTTGAGGTCATTGCCCCACAAAAGTGTTTTTAAATTTTATGTTTTTGTTTTAGTTTGTTTTTGCATCACCTTCAATTGCTGCCATCTACCGTCGTAATATCAAATCGTCGTAAATCGGGGTACGCCTGTAGTCCCCTGCTGTCTGAACACACTGATTTCAACTGTGCTTCCATTTCTGGATTCATTCCTGGAAATTTTCTTTCGTGAGGGTGTGTAGAACGCGCTCCGTATTTGCCTGGATGTCTTCAATGGAGTCAAATCTTTCCTTTCAGCGGCATTTTTAATTTCGGAAATGGAGGGGCCAAATCAGGGGAATAGGGGGGTTGCAGAGGCACAGGAATGTGGAATTTGGCTAAAAGTTCCTGGATCGAGAAAGCACAATGTGCCGGTGCATTGTCATGGTGAAGGACCCACGACTTGTCTTTCCACAGGGCAGGTCCTTTCCTCCACACATTTTCACGCAAACGCTGAAAAACATTTTTATAGTATTCCTAGTACACTGTCTATTCCCTAGGGGCAAATTCATGATGCACGACACCCGTAGAATCGAAAAACCCACCAACATTGTCTTCACATGTGACCGACTTTGTTTCGCTTTCTTCGGTCATGGTGAACCAGGGCTCTTCCACTGAGAAGATTGGGTCTTTATTTCTGGGTCATACCCATAAACCCATGATTCCTTACCTTTTAACACACTATGTAACAATTCTGGGTCCGTTTAGGCCCTGTTAAACAGCTCTTGGGACACTTCAAGTTGGTGTTGTTTCTGCTCGTCTGACAACAATTTCAAAATGAATTTCGCAGACACTCGATGCATGTTCAAATCGTCAGTTAAGATTGACTGTACAGCATAGAACTTAAATTCAGGTCGGTAGCCATGTCCCTAATTGTCAGTCTATGGTCTGGGTGCTCCAAATCGCTAACTTTTACAATGTTTTCCTGGGTTTTTGACGTGGAAGACCGGCCTGACCGGGGGTCATCTTCATCTGAATCGTGACCAGCTTTGAATCTGTTAAACCAGATAAACACGTTAGACTGGCTCAGACATTGATCTGCAAAAGCTGTTTGTAAGAGTTCAAAAGTCTCTGAAGCAGATTTACCGATTTTAACACAAAATTTGACACAAACACGCTGTTCCTTGTTTTCATCCATTTTGCATGATTCAGAATCCGGCACGACACGCACACAAATGTTGGTTGATATGCTCTACTGAACAAAGATATCACAATGCTTGTTTCAAGGACACGCCAAGTCACTGCTTCTACGCTAACAGGCAATTTCATGTGCTCCTCTCGAGCAGGGGTGCCAACCATCTTAAAACTTTCCAATCACATGTTGAATGCAGTGCAGGGTGACCCAGGCATGGAGGTCGTTAAAACTGCATAAATGGTTCCTTATTCACATTCAGAAATTCCAACATCATCCACGACACTGCATGTCCCCTGTGTTTACTGGGCTACAGGGAGACACAGTAACCCCTTCCCAGAAGTCTCCTCTGTGCAGTTCCAGAGCCAATACTTCAGTGCAAACATTTTCAGTGTTCCAAGACATGCCTTCCACCAAGGTCTCAGTATTACTGGCTTGAAATACCCCAGATAACACCCCATGCCTGCTTCATAAGTTTCTGTATGCCATTGATCATATGGCTACCTGTCTAGCATTACTGGCTTTCCACAGAATTTTGTGTGCTTTGAGGAGTCACCTACATACGACTT
Source organism: Rhysida immarginata (assembly GCA_023313115.1). NCBI lineage: Eukaryota > Metazoa > Arthropoda > Chilopoda > Scolopendromorpha > Scolopendridae > Rhysida > Rhysida immarginata. The sequence continues at coordinate 1,346,883 of JAHWFO010081061.1, read as the reverse complement.
AACTTATTATGTACATATTCTTTTAGTGTTACAATCGAAAAAACTTATTTCTTCAGGGAGAGGTTCTCTAAACAAGCACTCAGTCAGCAGAACACTCAATGAAGTTCCTTACACATATGGCACTATGCACACTGAGCTTCAAGTATAGCACACACGGGTCCAGTCCCAAATCGTTATTCAATCAAACAAGACTCGTCGCCATCGTTGCCCATCCACGTGGAGACAGTAAAATAAAATCGTCACTCACCAAACGTAGTCATCTAATTTGGGACAGGGTTGGGCAGGCTACACTGCCTAGCAGGTCGCTCGACGCTTGTGAGGCAAAACTCAATCACGTTCGAACATACTTGGCCGAATGTCGGCGGTGCAATCATAGCGCAGCAAACTCAGGATTACTGTTCAAAACTAATACGAACCATATTCATATTTCAACTAATTAACTCAAACAATCAGCAACTGCTTTTGACAGGCTAATATGTGACTTCAATCAGCCTAAACATCATTAGGTTTATAGGCTTGCTAATGCTTCGCGCTGGTCTGCAGCATTGGTACAGTCCTCACCGCAACAAAAACGGAATCAAAGAAACAAAAAAAACAACTTATTAAAAACCATCTTATCTGCTATATAAAGCCACGCAACAATCAAGTACTGGGAGACCAGCACATCATTTTTTCAGAAATCTTTGCTGAGAAAGCAATAAGAGCTCCCAACAATCGCGGTCGCCGCTGCCATGCAATCAGCGAGGAAACTGCGATTGCTAAAACAACAATAAGTATATAATAAGGAAAAACATATCTCCTTTGAACACAAGAAACAATTAAACAAGAAAATTATAACTATTTTCTATAACAGGAATAACTAGGAAAAACTACATTATCCACACATTCAAATACGGGGATAAACAAAAGAGCAAACTAATGCAACGTTTCCGCTGGACCCATGTGACACTCACTGGCATGAAATGTCACAATATAAACAAATCAAACCACTGCTTAGCTCAATCTTTTCTATTAGATAAAAAATAGGAAATATTATAACCTTAAATTTATAACAGTGTTCTCTTAATTACCATTTCCTTTTACTGCATTATTTTGTAATTGAATATATTAATTTTGAATTTTTGTATTTTTCTGCTACTTCTGATGAGAATATCAGCTTATTTACATCGTTATATTGATGTACAGTCGGCAATTTTTTCATGAAATTCAAGATGGCAGACAATGACTTCTGATCAGGGATTTTTTGCACAAATGCATAATTTGTAACGATTATGACGATTAAAATATTCTAAGTTAAACAATTTTATAGTTCCCCTAATGCATATAGCCTGTTTTGGAGGGCTATAAAAGTTAAATATGAAAATTAATATGAGAATTGTTACAAGCCAGCTTTCTTTGAGCTGATTGTTTTCCATGAAATTCAGAATGGTGACTGATTATAGAGGCACCCCTCCCCCTTTTCTACATAAACAGCTGCAATTAAAAATTTTAAATGCCGACTTGTGTAAAAGGTTGCCTTAATTTGAAAAATGTTACTCTATTTGATGTGGTTTAATTTTTCCTTGCAATTTTCTTCTTTGAAAGCTAGTAATTTACTGAAAAATACGTATTACGAGTGCAACTCGGCAATGTAGACGCGAATACATATCTTTGGCAAAGAGTGGAATTGCCGATGTTTTAGCGTTGGAAATGCTTAGCACGTAGTAGTTTTGAAAGATTTTTTCTATTGTACTTTATTCATTGCGTTATTTTACGTTATTCATGTTTTGTTTATCATTAAAATCAATCGAAAAATTAGTTGATCAAATCCAAAATACTTCCGTCACTTCGTGCTCTTCGTTAATATTTTTTTTAAGTGGAAAAAAAAAAAAAGAATTAAACCTTTTTTAAATATATTAATATAATGCATTATTTCTCAATATTATTAATATTTTAGTCAAATAACTTTATAAAAGCCTTAAGTGTGTTCGTTTTTCTAAGATTTCTAAAGAGTGCAAAGGAAACATCGCTGACGTTTTTAGCGAAGTTGGCCTCTCTAAATGGAATTAGTGATGAATTCTTTGTTATTTTGTCTAGAAGAAGTACAGAATTTCGGCTTTTTTATTTTATTTATTATTTACAGTGTTCTAGGTTGATTTTTGAAAGCAGGAATTTTCATTCCATATCTGGTTTATTTATAATAAATCGTTACAAGTTGTACTTCGTAATCTCTGCGTTGTACACAGAGGGGGTGGTCGATACAAAGTCGGTGACAAAAACGTCAGGCCTATAAAAATGCCCCACAATAAAATGTGATCCACATAAAAGAGACATTATGTTTCCGTAAATTAAGTAAAACAAATGTTTACAATCCATAACTAGTTTCAATAAATAATTAATAAACGCCACTTGAACCTATCAAAAAAAAAAAAAGTGGAAAAAAATCAGTCTCATATGAATCGATCACAATAACCGAAAATTATACTCTTTTTCATCTCTACCTTTCGTCTAGTTACCCTCAGGCAATAACCACTTTGCAGCGATAATACAGTGATAATACTAGAGGATTATCAGGTAACTTCAAAACCTGAACAAAAGATTTTGTACATTCGCGAAAAGTGAAAGAGATGTTTTCCTTTTAAAATAATTTTTCATATCAATAGAATATAGTTTCGTTCAAAAAAAAAAACTTAGTTTCATATTGAAAAAGAAACATTCACATCCATAAAATAATATTTCACATCGCTAAAATGTAGTTTCACATCAAGGAGAATTTTAGAATAGAATTTTGTCCGATGGAAGTTGGAATTTTTGTCCGGCGGTGGCTGTTTCTGTCCGGCAAGGTTATTATCCGGGGTCGGTAGGGTTTCTGTCCGAAATTTCATCAACATCGAATTTTTGAAATACATAAAAAATTTGTCAAGTTAATTTTGAAAGTAAAATAAATATAAAATCTTGCCAAGTTAATCTTAAAAATCAAATAAAATATTTTGCAGAGTTAATTTTAAAAATCAAATATAAAAGTTTGTCGATGTAATTTAAAAAATAAATTACCGGTATAAATTATTTTCAGATTTTTTATTTGAAAAAAATAAAATATAAATCACGAGCTACAATAAAGTGCAAAAAGTTCGTCAATAAATTATTATTTATTTATTTATTTATTTATTTATTAATTTGTATTTTAATAAATAATGCATATTAACACAAAATAGTAACACTATTTATAATAATAATACGATGTAAAAAACAATAAACGAAAACATCTCTTTCACTTTTCGCGAATGTACAAAATCTTTTGTTCAGGTTTTGAAGTTACCCGATAATCCTCTAGTATTATCACTGTATTGTTGCTGCAAAGTGGTTATTGCCTGAGGGTAACTAGACAAAAGGTAGAGATGAAAAAGAGTATAGGAGTCTTTCTCTTAGACATTTATCTTTAGGCTTATTAGAGCGATCGTATATCCCTTTGAAAACATTATCATCTCATTACTTTTGTGACATATTATAATATGCCACTACATGTTTGGAATAAAATATCCAAACATGTGTTTATTTATTAATAATCAAAACCGGCGGTACGGAAGATCGACCACATGTATTATTCATTTTGCATCAGTAAAACATTTGTCAATTGAAAAGTATTTTATATTATTGTATTTAAATTATATAATTGTCAGGTGAACTTATTCAGTATTGTATATTTTATTAGAATTTTACTTTAGACAGTCGGTGTTTTAGGCCTCGTTCCTCACCCTTTGTTCTTTTTGGCGGGAAAGTTGATAAGAAAAGGGGGAGGGGCGAGTCATCGAGATAAGGAAACAGGCGTGGGAGCGAGTGCACAAAACACCGACTGGCTGAGTTGTTATTTTTATGCCAATTTCTGCGGGACTTATTGTGGAGGAAAAAGAAAAAGACTTATGGAATAAATCTTGTGATAGAAGGTTGTCAGGACAGTGCAACTTTATGAAGGGATAGTAAGAAGGAGCGTAACAAGGTTCGGCGATTGAGAAACTTGATCGTGACTACAGGGCAAGATGCCAAGCGACCATGAGGAAACAGACTGTAAACCAACGAGCTACCGTGTGAACAACAACCATGATTTCCGAGGTTGGAAATGGGAACCATCGGCTATGCGCCGGTAGAAAGTGAATCAACGGGAGACCGCGCTGGCGGGGAGGCTCATGGGTATGCCATGGGGTCTAGCAGCGGAGCGAGTCGGTAAGCCAGGCGAGCCAAGCAACGTGCAACGGACAAACGACGAGCGGTGGCTGGCATGGAAACCCTTGGAAACTACTGAGTGTCGACTGCCAAACAAAGTGTTGGACAGAACTATTAAGTGATGACAGATAAGTGACAGTTCGATTATGGATCCTAGTACATATATGTGAAGAAGGAACTTCTAATTTCAAATCTATTTAATTTAACATTATGCATAACGGGGCGTCAATTAAAAAGGGGTAGGGGCTATTATAATTTAAGCTTATTATGACAGGCACTGATTATTTGACAGTTAGCAATTTTGTTTAGTGTTACTGAAACTTTGATTCATTATATCAACCATATTCCATTTTATTACCTTATTTATTGTCTTATAGAATGTAATGTAATTTCTTTATTTAACTTAATTTATTAATAAATAAACGCCATTTGACGTTGATCTATCTTCCATACTTTCAGTTAATTAAGCCTTTGCAATGGGGTTAGTTAAGTCTATTGGGTTCAGATTCTTATTACTGGAGAAGTTAGCTTATTAAGTAGTAAATCAAGAGTTCTTATTCAAATTTTGCGGCCACGAAACAAAGTATCTTTGGTAAGTTCTAATAAATTTAAAGTCCCTATACGATCAGTTAGAGTTTAGCGTTATTATAGAGAGTATTTAAATGACATGCGTTGCTTTGTAGTTAACATGGCAGGGTTTTAGCACTTGGGTACGGCAGCTGACCCCACCTAATTTAGGGTAATTTTGTCGCCATGAAACAAGCATAACCCGCATCGTCACACTTTAGTAAACATTCCAATTTTGTCCCACTTTTGGAAGTTGGAAGATAGTTGTCGCATTCGCGGATTGTCATGAACGATCGATCATAATTTTCTTGGAACGGCCAAGTGATCATACTTCCCGTTATTGTATCAAGAAATTCATTATTCAAACATTTTAAAATTGTACACAAATAGTATTTGGACACTGCTGTCATCTGAAAAAATTTAAAATGAAATAAAAAGTTTTGCCCAACAATTAAATACGGGAAACATATTAAAGGACCAACTTTTCCAACAGCGAAATTTTTGATAAAAAAAAAAAAAAAGTCGTGCAAATAAAATTTGAAGCTAATAAATAGCGGAATAAATGTTTAATAGGAGTTAACATTTATAATAATAATCAAAAATTTTGAAAGAATATAATGTTTTGGTAATTGATAGCCAGTAAACAACGAAAAAAAAAAAAAAGACTTGGAAAAAATTTTTTTAAACATATTTAGAAAAACCGCACGGGGGGGGGGTGGGGGGCGCCATCTTGGAATTCCGCAAGACAGCAAGGTCCTAGAACCACGGATGCCGACTTGTGGAGGGACCACTGTACTTTTATTATGCTTTTTATTAATTATATGTTACTGTAAAAGCTCGAACTAGGATAATCCTAAGATTTTCCAGTCAAAACTAAGATGTGCCAACTGTTCTGTTCTGTAGTCATCGTTAATTTTGAACTTTTACTACCATTCACTCGGTAAATCTTAGGTTTTACCTCAGAGACGCTGTAAATGTTGAAACATAGTCATGTGTAGACGTGCTCGGCGCATCGTCTCATACTCGGGGGCAGTCTGCAGTCCCCCGCTAGCTGTATCACCTCCCCTGCCGCTTCTGCTCGCCTCAGTTGGTTGGTTAACACGTTTGAACACGTAAATTAGTTCGACTTCTGTTTGTGTTTTTGCTGTCTGAAAGCGATTTATGAATCAAAGTGAGGTTAGTTAGAATTCTGTTTGTGTTTTTGCTGTCTGAAAGTTAATTTAGGAATCGAAATGTGTAAAACAGAGATTTTATCAAATAATGGACAAGCTCGTGGCAAGAAAGAAAGATAACTTTTATCTCGATATGGACAAATATGCCAAGTATTTACAGGAAGTAAAAGTTGCAAAGAACACGAAAAAAAAAAGTGAGTCTTTCATTACAGGCATATAAAGCGTTATGGTATTTTGACTATAGGCGGCGAAAAAAACTAATAGCGCCAATTAAGGAGGAGAGCGTAGCAATCAGGTATTAAGTTTGCTACGACGACTTATTTAACATTCTTGAAGAAACGCATGTTGCTGTTGGCCATGGTGGAAGGACAAGGATACTTAAGGAATGTATCTGCAAGTATGAAAATGTAACAGTTCAGACTATTGTGACATATTTGAAGCTATGCCAACCTTGTCAAAAGAAACGGAAGACTTTGATAAAGGGCATTGTCATCAAGGCTAAACTTCATAATGAAATGAACTCACGTTGTCATGTTGATCTAAGATCTACAAACTAACCCTGATGGAAATTATAAATTCATTTTAGTTTACCAAGACCACCTTACTAATTTTGTGATCCTTTGTGCACTTCAAACTAAATGTGCAGTAGAAATTGCATACCGTCTCTTGGATATTTTCACCATTTTTGGAGTGCCGAACATCCTTCATCCCGATAATGGTAGACAATTTTGTAACCAAGTTATTGAAAGTTTATGCTCTATGTGGTCGGATGTGAAAATCATACATGGAAAGCCAAGATACAGCCAGAGTCAAGGGTCAGTGGAGCATGCTAATCAAACAGTAAATATGCTGAGCACGTGGATGGAAACCAATCAGTTGCCAAAGTGGTCCGAGGGTTTGAAATTCATCCAGGGAATGAAAAATTGAGCATATCACGAGGAATGTTCCCCTAAGAAGCAATGTTTGGTAGTCCAATGAAAATGGGCATTGCAACGTCAGCAATCCCTAGAGATATGATTGGAGTTTTAAGATCTTAAGAATATTTAGAGAATTTGTTGCATTCACAAAAAAATGCAGAACAAAATACTAACGTCGAAAATGCAATTGAACAAGACAAGGAAGATAGCATTGTTGAGAGTGAGTCAGAAGAGGACACAGACAGTAACACTATGAAGAATAAAACACAAGACGACGAAATGACTATTACCGAAAAGATGAAGTGGAAGAAAATAACCGATGACTCCAATGTGACAATTCAGAGAGATACCGATTGAGAGACAGAAAACGTGACTGAAATTCTTGTAACTATAGAACCAATACCGAAAAAGATAGAATCTGTAGTGACAATAAGAAACGAAGCAAAACTGTTTTTGGAGAAACAAGCTGAAAAAACGAAAGCCACGTTGGCTGACAAATATCCAAATGTGAAAACGGCCAAAATATAAGACTTAAAGTACCTGAATTGACAAAGCTAAAACTGGCCCGCAAAGTATTATTGCAGTTGTAGTAGATGTAAGGGACAACGAAATTTACCAACTCGGTACCAAAATTGGAGTACTAAAGCAGCTTTATACACAAAATTAATTTACCTCATGCTCTGAAGACTTTATAAAGAGAGAAGAAGTTGTTAGAGATAAAGAAGTGAGTCTTCAAGAGGTTGTCGGAAAATTGTCTTTGACCGGAGGACTAGGATTCAAAAAACGTAACTGCCTAAAACAATGCTTGACGAAGGAGTGCGCTTCCAAGTCATCGGGATTACTTTGTAATTCTAAATGCCACAATAGCTCTGTGTTGTATCAAGTAAAATGTTTAATTTTACTATTTATAAATAACAAATAATAATACCAAATAGTAAGAAAAAATATTCATTTAGTTCCGAAAAATGGAATAAAATCTTATGTGGATAGAAATAGTTAAGTAATAAACTAGAGGATACTCTTTTACCACAACAAGGCAACAAGAAACGAAAAAATAATAAATGAAAAATAAGGCAAAAAAATAAGACAAAAAACAAAAGAATAAGGAAAAATACGACCTGTAAGCGCTTTTCGAAAGCCTTGCTTTCATCGTTCAGCAGCCCAAGGGAGTACACGGAGTGAACTAACTTGGGAATGTATATAGTGAACAGGAATGGAGAACAACCAATCAAGAGAAAGCGGAAAATGGCAATTCATCGATTGGGAAGCTGAGTCACCCACTGAATCAATGCAGAGTCACCAATGGGGCCCTTATCGAGATTTAATAACCGGTTTTTGTCGGTTTTGTTTATGGCAAGGCTTTCAAAAGCATCTAGTAGGTGCTTTTTATTGACAGATTGTACAAGTTTTAAATTTTCTAATGAAAAATCATGTCCCGTGTCCAGAGTGCTTGGCTATTGCGGACTGGTTGCTTCTGCCAAAACGTCTATGCCGCATATGCTCCTTGAATCTGGTGGCTAAGTTCCTGGAAGTCTGACCCTTGTACACCATAGGGCATTGCGAGCACCTGGCCTCGTAGATCCCAGGTTTCTGTAGATGTGGAATGTGGTCCTTAGGGTTGATAAGATGTCTCAACTGGTTGGGGTTGCTTAAAAATCTCAGAATTTGATAGTTCTCTGAACAATAGTTTAGACTTAGTCAAAAAACTGGAAAATGTGCAAATCAAGGAGGGTGAAATTTTGGTGTCATTTGATGTCATTTCTCTATTTCCGAGTATCCCAATCCCAGGAACTATCGGTTTCTTGAAGGATGTGCTACTCAAGAATAATATTCCCAAGAGTAACATCGATGAAATTTTGAGGATCACCAGACTTTGTATGAACAATAACATATTCCAGTACAATATGTGTCTACAGACAGACGGACAGACAGCTGGACAAACCGATCACATAAGCACTTTTTTACGAAAATGTGCTAAAAATGTATATTTTTAAGTTTAATGTGGTCAGTCTCCTTTTAATGGGGAAAATCGTAAAATTAATATAAAACAAAAAAATAAATAATAAATAAAGTCACCAATCTTGAAAAACGATGAAGAAACTTGTGAGATGGAAGAAAACTCAAAGGATGTAGTCTATTGAAGATTGATGACTTTATTTATTATTTATTTTTTTGTTTTTATTAATTTTACGATTTTCCCCATTAAAAGGAGACTGACCACATTTAAATTTAAAATTAATCATTTAAACTCCTTAGATCAATAATAAAAATGTATATGCTCTGTTTAAAATAAGCTATTTTTCATTTATTCTCAAATTAATTTGCAATCTCGATTTAACAAAGTTTTCATTATAACGAAGTAAACCGATGGTCCCTTGAACTTCGTTATAACGAGATTCAGCTGTAGAAGATTCTGAAAAGAAATTTTCAAATCCCTTTTTCATTCAACACTATCATTTCGAACCACTACGGTGTCATTTCATAAGTAAATATGCAGACATTTAATTCCGAATCCATGGATGTCGTAGCAACATTTGTTAAAATCGATTTTAATTCCTTCTTGTCACACTTCTCTTACGATTTTTCGCCCTTTTTCTTTTTTCCAGAGACTTCATTTTATTTTGATAAAATTCTTTCATTTCTTCTGCAGACACACTTTCCCCTGCAATTACTGGCTTTCTGAAATTTCTTCGTTTTTGTGAAATACTCAGATCTTCTCCTATTTTTAAGACGAACCCAATAAACTCATTCGAAACTCGATTTTCCACGTCTGTTGTTGTCTTTGCGTATTATCATTTCTCTGTAAAAAGGATAAATACCACAACACTTAAAAGCACTGACGAGATTTCTTGAAGTATTTGCTTCAGTTGTTGCACAGTTGTACTTAAAGAGATGCAAATACAGCGTTTGGCAATGATATAATCTTTACCAGCTTTAGTCGATCTGTAGGGGCTTCTAAAAGACCAAAATATCCAATATCTAATAGCTGCATCAAGCGAGTAGAATTAGGAATAAGGCAAATGAACTTAATATTGTTTTCTTCATACAACTTCAGTTTATTTAAAGAAATATGTGACGATAAATTCTCACCTAATACCAATTTTGCACCTGGTTTCTTCTGTAGTATGGGCAGTAAGTGATTTTCAAACCAGTCAGAAAAAATATCTTCATCAATGCAGCCACTTTTCGAAATGTTAAGGCGTCTTCCAGGTGGTGCATCATTTAGCCAGCTTGTCATTTTATGTTTGCCTTTCAGAATTATGTATGGTGGAATCAGTTCTCCTGCTGCATTTCCACACATCATAACTGAAACAAGACTTTATAGAACTGATAATTTGATCAGGATGTCGGCAACTTCTACTATACAGTAGCTTCTGTTTTTTGGGATTGTCATGAAATCCATTCTCATCAAAATTGTAGATGTTTTCTGGTGGCATGCCTTATATATCCATCTCCAAATGATCAAAATACCTGTTATCATTTCTTCAGTCACTTGTGCTCTTTTCTTGCAATATTGGTGGCAATTCTTTGCTTCAAATCCTTTTAATGACATTTATATCCCCATTCGACACCAGGCAAATTCTTCTTACATTCTGAAATTTTTCTTTTCATCTTATCCAGATATCCCTTCGCGATCATTCTAACATCCAACATTGAAATTGGTAGTCTGAAATCTCCTTGAGTTATAATATGCTCTTTGATATTTTCTAAATCTTCTGACAATATGACTGGTGTTCCCACAATCTTGGAATGCTTCTTCATTAGTTTATTGTACAAGTTACTTCGTGGTATGTTGAACTTTCTACTTGCTTCTCGTTATCCAATGTGCCCAGTTTTAATTTCTATAATAATTCTGTCTAATTCTTCCTGAGTGTTATTCGATTTCATTGCATATATTCTGGCTCCTGGTGTTGGTTACAAAATAAATATTGTTACAATTTTGGAACAGTCCAATGTTGTCCGATTTTGTGCAATCTGACGTGCGATCAAAGTTTTGTTTAAATAAGAGAATATTCAATCAATAACTCATGTTTTATGAATGATTAATGAACTTTTAACAATGCTAATGCATTTACAATGTTCAAACAAATGAAATAAACACAATAAATACCCCGTTTACCAAGTGTAAATCACCTAAATTGGCACATTGATTTTGTGTGATGAGGCAGAACTCTCTTACGACAGAATTGGAAACACATTCACAAAATTTTTAACAGATGGCACATATAGTCTCTTATTTAATTTAAGACCACGTTAGAGGGTATAATTAGCCTCTATCGAGGGCTACATCCAGTTAAACGCATTATGACGTACTGGTCCAAATTTGGCCAAAGTGACAGTACACCACCAATTTAATGGTAGCACACAGAAAAATGCATGTGTTAGTATCTAGTTGGTCCACCTTTTGCTGCTATCACGGCCTCTATTCTGTTGGGAATACTGTCCACAAGTTTTTGGTATGTTTCTGCAGAAATTTCTCGCCATTCCACCAAAGTGCCTTCAACAATTCAGTCACAGATTTCGGGGGGGGGGGGGGGGGCGCGCCGTAAGGAACCCCTAACGAAAATTCACTCCCAAGCACAGCAGGAGTGGGTTTTTGGACTTGCACGGGGTGAATGTTATATTTGCTAGGAGTAGAGGCTGATAAACGATACAACAAACATTTTAATTAATTAAAGATACCAATTACATGTACTTATCATTAATGTTAAAATTGGGGCCCCACATCAATATATGACAAATTCATACAAGGTAAATATTAATGATTCTCAACATCGAAAAGAACTCTAAATAAATCAAGATAAATTGTTTCCACTTCTGCTTAACTATAAGCACGCACTAGCACATGGGCTGCCTTCAAACGATCATACTACATATCATCAGAGGTATGCCTCCTACAATTGAGCCTTACCACAGCAAGTTGCAAGCTTTTAAACGAGAAATGAATAGACATAGGGGCTCACCAAGGAATGCGTCACACTCTCCTTTGATATGTCGTCAATCCAGTGTTTTTTATACACCAACGCGATTGGACCGCAAGGGGGGGAAACGGTAACCCCCTAATTACCGACGCTCAAACTACACAATAACTGAAAAGGACGCTACGATTTTGTCCTCTATTCACTCCCGAATATTAGTTTGATATGCAATGATACCCTCCTTTTAACCATATGCTACTATTCAGCATGAAGTAGTACGATTTAGTATGCTCTTCTCTTCAAGCTTTGCTTCACAACGTATGCAAGAACAGTACGTAAATCGCACTGAAACGTTTAATAAAAGAGCTTAATATTAAAAATTAAATAATTAATAAACATAAAAACGGACTTGAACATTGAAGGCACTAAAACTTAAGTCAATAATTGCCGACTAACGTTAGTTTAATTTTGTGTCCATATCACACAAACTAACAACTGCCTTGCTCATTGCGTCATAGAGAGATGCCACAAAGGCCACAATTGAACTTTATGGGCGCTATTTCAATCCAACGCGTTCTGTCTCAAAAGTTAATAGTTGTTATTTAAAACAATCTGCCATCTATCGGGGAATAATATAAAAGAAAATTGGAACAATCTCACCAACTTCCAAGTAGCAATATTCTTATCTTGGTCGATAATTATCGCTTCGAATTTCTCTAAACATGCGACGTTCCATCTCGCAATACTGATGACTGCTGCTCATCATATTTTGCCGACACCTCCGGGATTCCAGGACAGGTCCCCTAGCTTTCGATTTATAAATATCGTGAAGGCCTGTTATTCCTGTTCAATATTATAACTTTACTATCAACATGGGCGAAAAACTCCGTCTCCAACAACACTGTTAACACGGGTGGGGGACGGGAGTAGACCGATCTTTTTTTTTTTTTCCTTCCTCAGCGACGCTTGCCTGCAAAGCATCAACAACCATCGCTCTCTCTCTCTCTCAACAATCCCTCATTCCCTCCGGATTTGTTAAGGCTCATATACTGAGAAAAGCTGCCCCAACAATGTTTGTCTAAGATTACACAAACAATTGCGGTAGCTTCCCTCAGATAACTTAAAAAAAAAAACAATGCTACTCCGAACAATCGGATAAATATAACGTACGTACTAAAAAAAAACAAATTTTCAATACAGCAAACCGACTTGTTTTTATTTAGCAAAAAACAAAATTCCACACACTCGATCCATATTCGTACCCAAACACATCACAAAACACTCACCCAACTACCACAAAACGATCGATACAACACTCATTTATTCAAACAAATACACTTAAAACACAGAAATTTGCATAAACGACACCAAACAACTATAAAACAAAATACAAAACGAACTCAAAACACACACTGACACCAGTCACATCTGAATGTTAACTTTTGCCATTTGAAGATTTGATCGTTTATTAACTATTTGTGCAAACGTTTGATATAGGAACGTCACAAAAATAATGTTATCCCAATCAATGGCAACATCTTGAAAGAAAAAACTGACCTATTTGCGAAGCAGGTGAACATGGAAAATTTTTCATTTGCGAATGCCTGGCTCTCTCATTTTAAACAGAGGAAGATATTGGTGTAGAAGGAAGAGAATTTGTCCAACAGTCGACGTATGTTTTCTCAGTTTTAGATGACATTCAGTCATTCGTTCTGTATGATGAAAATGTCTCGCCTAAAGTTTTACAGTTGCATAGTAGTTTAAAGCGTGACTGTAAGTCAGTGTGAGTGTGTGTATGGTGGGGGAGGTGCTCCCGTGTGTGAGGATTGTTTGCGTTTGTGTGTGTGTTTATGCCCTGGTAATTTGTCTGTTTCGTCTAAATTGCTATGATAACCGTGTGATTTGATTGCAGTCGTTATATGAAATTGAGTGTGTTGCATAACGTTTATTAAAATAGAAAAAATAAAATTGTGTTTAACGTAATTGTTGGGAGAAGCTTGGAATTTCTGTTCGCGGCAACAATGTCTTCAGCAGCACGCTGGGCTTTATTGTAGCGAGGAGAGATTCTTAAAAAGAACTGTGTTTTTTCTTTCGTTTTTATGTTATTGTTAGAAAAAAAAAGTATTTTTGTCTTCCTTCTAAAAAACTTGACGAGGACGGAGGTCTGTGTGATCGCTAGTGAAAGCGATGGGAAACGAGTGAACATCGAAGCCCCTACATAGTATCATGTTGCAATTAAAGTAATCTGTGTGCAATGGAACTTTATAATGGCTATAAAACGACCACGCATGCTGTTATTTTAATTAATTGTGTATAGAATCGCAGGAGAACGGCTTTGAATCGAACGCTGCCCATATCTAAGCCCTGGTTCATCGATGATGTTCTTTTGTTGTGCGGAGTTCATCAAAGTTGAGAAAACATCTTGCCCACGTGATCAGTGAGACCGTTCTTTTTTTATATATTATGAAGAAATTTTCTCCCTTTGGTTCATGAGAACTTTTCTCAAGTCGAGTATATCATTCTAAAAAAACATGTTGCCATGCTTGCATATCTTTTCCGATGCCTGGAGAATACGCATTAGAGCGATAGTAACAATTGATTTCTGCTGTCGAGGACGCTCGCATCTTTTTACAAGAAAAAACTATTAGAACTCCACTAATTAATAGTGAACCAACGGATGGTTTTTGCTATCTATGTTAACGCTAGATGATGGATTTTAACTATTTAAATGCTAGCTAATTATAGTTTACGAAGTAAAATATTTTTGTTAGACAAAATCAGGAGTTGTGCAGCTGAGCCCACATAAGCGTTTCCAAGCACTAAGATTGAACGATGAAGTAAATGGGGCACAGGAGTGTATGGAAAATAGTCGCCCATATCCGATCACACTGTTAAGGAGTGGTTGAGCCCAAGAGGTCTTGTGTTGCGTCAATAGAAGTTGCTCTATTGGACGAGTTAAGGGGTTACTGTATCTACGGGACACTTATGTTGGCGAGATGCCATATGATTAATGCATGCTGTGCAAAATGCAAAGTTGCTCAGAAACATTAGTAGGAACTAGAGTTTTATGTTATTTAGATTTAACCAACTATTTTGTTTGTTAGGGGGGGGACCCTGAGTTTGTTAATAGTTAACTTGTAGTGGTAATTAAGATTTTAAACAATATATAACCTTGATAATTTAGCATATTTGATTAAATATTTCTTGTTTGTTTGAAACACACTGACTTAGTTTTTTCTATCGACCTAAACGAGTTCCACCCTCCCTTGCGTCCATGTTCCAGGGTTTAGAACTGTCGAAGAGTCACATATGAGTCCCGCCCCCGCACGTGGGTGGCACAAAAGAATGTAATTTCTAATAATTATATGCAAACAGACTTCAATAACTAAATTCTCTTCCAGAAATTTATAAATAAATAAAAAGATGCACGAGTCATGAAAACTTACTTCGTAACAACACTTTTGGGGTTTAATTCCCCGATAAAACGCATTTTTTGCTCGGTCCCTTGAAACACGTATTAACTAGGTTCGACAGTATTTTTCATTTGTACGACATATTCGTGTGCATTTATTTTTGCCATTTTAACATTGATTATATTGAGTCGAAGAAGAAAAATAATCACATAGAAAGCTAAAACAAACTCATAGATGCCTTATTTGTGAAACATTGTGCTACTGCATTGGCCCATATAACCCTTCGATCAAAAGTATCCGAAAGTGATTCAAAGTACACATATCAGTTGACTCGGTCAGTTGCAGTCAACTTTGTTAGACAGACCTCTAATCCTCGTTAATCAAAAAAATGACACTTTAATTATAATCTTATTTTCTACAAACATTTTAGATTTTGGTTTAGTAGTTTCTAAATTAACAAATGCAATTTAAACTTGTCTATACCTGGCTGCATCATAGGTGTTGAATTTGGTGAGCCAGTTCCCATAGGTGGAGTTAAATTGGCTGGACTATTTGTTGATGAATGGCTCTTAGACACTTTATCCTTCAACTGCTTTACTAACAATGAGTACCAATCATCTGACTGACTGCTACGCTGTTGTTGCTGGTACTGCATCTGATATTTAATAACAATTGAATAAAAAATAATATTAAAAAAATTAAACAAATCATATAAATATATTTAAATTACAATGTTAAAGAGGCATTAAATAATAGTAGAAAATAAAATCTGTTCACTCTTAACCTCTTCACGACCAGTGTAAATTTTGAAGGATACTCCCAGGACCAGATTTTATGTACTATCTGCCAAATCAATGACGAACGTGCGTTCGTCATGTACAATTTTGTAAGAATATTTCTGTTTCAGAATCAGTATTTATTTCAGAATCTGGATCTTTGGCATCACTATTTGAATCAACATAATCATAATCATCCCATTTTTTTTTATTTTTTTTACAAAAAAGGAGCAAAAAAAATGTAAAAACGGTGCAAATACGATGCACATGTACAACGGTATTGAAATAAGCAATCAAAAAAGAAACTCAATGGTTCCATCTATCGACAGGAAAATGGACTCATAAAAGGATAAACTGTTCCAAATGATTTTATTGTTTCATTCCTGAAAAACCAAGTTTTCATTTGGTTAATAGAATTGATAGCTGAAAACGACGAACGCATGTTCGTCATGGTATTGAACGGAGGGTCTAGCTTGAACGCATGTTCGTCACTGGTCGTGAAAAGGTTAATAATGATAAGAAAGATTAGATTATTTAATGTGTCCATCCAAACCTATGTTCTTTCCTCTATGTATTTCAACAACTCTCAATCAATACTGGCAAGGGGTTTGCATTGAAAACAAAAGTAGGAAAATCAAAATCTTAAAACATTTTTTGCATAGATATTCTCCAGAACTATGGCTGTATAGCCATCTGGACTTTGTCATTTCTTGGGTAATAAAATTGTAACATTCAGAATATTTTCAGCTGCTTATAATATTTTTTGAAAATTAATCTATGAAATTTTTACTATACTTCACTGCAAAATTACAATTTTCTTTTATAAAAGCAATTTAAGCCATAAAAAAAATTTACTGTAAATCTTGATGTTTAAAACTCCCCATTTTTCACAGTTTTTCTAGAAAAATAAATTATTGACATATGTGTAAAACACCACAATTGTGGATATTTCAACTTCTAATCTGGAATATTTTTCATGTGTAAATTTAAATCACCAAAATAATGCTATCATATGATGAGGAATAATTAAATCATATCAAAATAATCAGAAAATTATATACGAGTAGTTTGTAATCATTGAATTAATATGTAAATCTCTTTTTAATAATTAAATTATTTAAAATAAATTAAAACAAAAAAAAAAGCCACCAAATTAAAGGACAACTGACATCAAAATTTTCGACACTATAAGATTAAGTAAATAATTAAATAAAACTGCCTAATGCATAATTTACTTTTGATAACTTTTATTATTTATTTAATAAAATGAACAAATATTCGCTATATACTGAACATCCGAAAAAAAAATTCTTGAGATGGGGGAAGTTGATGACGTCATATGAGCGAAAGGAGTTTCCAGTCCTGTAGTCATTACCGCTAAACCCTCATTCATTCAAAAAAGTTCTCGAGAAAAATGTTTCAGCCTTGAAGTCTTTATGATCCCTTTCTTGTCAGCTACCGTATTTTTTCGAATATAGGCCGCAGCTCTAAACCCAAGAAAATCGAAAATTTTAGGAGTGAGGCTTAAAAAAAATTATTATCGGTTATAGTGAATATTTCAAAAAGAACAAAATACCTCATTTTAGTATCCCATAGTATTTTAAATAGTAATTTAGCTGATACTTTTATTATTTATATAGCCATCTTCATTACTTTTATATATTTAATGAAACTTTTAACCTAACATTTGTAGGGTTTTGGGTGGATTTACACTTTCATGCACAGATATTGCCAAACGTTCATGATTTTCACCGAAAGTCACCCAAATGAGTGGATTTACAGTTTCATGCATACTTATAGCCAATTCTTCATGATTTTCACTGAAAGTCACCCAAATGGTTGGATAAATTTATTAATTAAATGTGTAAATAATTACAGTAATCTCATTTTAATGAACGAGCGCAACTCCTTATTTCTTCGGCAGCGGCCATGGTTCTATCAACGCACTCACTGCTGGGTGCTGACCAATAGCGATAGAGAGCATTCTATGACATCATAACATCTTCAACTAATCGTAACCGCCAAGTACAGTGAATTCAGGGCTAGCAAATCGTGGACATCAACTTTTTAACACTTGATTTTCTTAATAATTTATGAATGAAAAATTATGTGACTGGTTAATTACTGTTCCGAGGTGTTAGAATATTAATTTCAATGTTAGAAAAAGATTGAACAAAGACTCGTTAATTTAAAACCATCAATTCAAAGGCCATCGCGTTTTTATCTACAGCAGGGAAGTCGGATAATTTTTACTAAAAAAAAAAAAAATATGCGATTTACTCTTTCAAAAAGTGTAACAAAATTTTCTTATAAAAAAGATTAGCAAATTTTAAAGAAAATACGCACGATATACAACCTCTGACAATTAAGTTCGGTGAATGACGTCACACCCTAATCTGTGCGAGCTTTACGCGAGTAACAATGCATGTGAATACAAGCCCAGTCATTGTTTAAGCAAGTTCAGACAGGTCACGTTTGTGCGTGCAATGGTTTAGCAGATGCTCGTTTCTTCAGTTGAAGGTGTAGCGTGCGCACGTAACTGTGGATAATGGATCAAAGAGGAACACTGCCATAATCGTGCAACAGTTTCTGGCCAACAAAGGGGTCGTATCCATAGCTCATCCACCTTATTCACCGGACTTGGCACCGGCAGACTTTTTCTTGTTTCCACGCCTGAAACGGGCCTTAAAAGGACACAGATTTGCGGACATTCCAGACATTCAAGCAAATGTGACACGTCAACTTAAAGCCATCCCTAAGGAGCTTCCAGGACTTATACACCCGATCCCAAAAGTGTATTGCCTTCCAGAGTGAGTATTTCGAAGGACAAAGTAAATGTGGCTCTTATCTGTTTTGCATTTTGTTGTGTGAACTCATTCACCGAACTTAATTGTCAGAGGTTGTATGAATGTATTGGCGATCAATCCAAAATCATTACGCGAATGACGCTACTCATCTATAGTGAAAGCGGGAGTTACGTTGGGGGAGGGGGGGGGGGGTGAAAGTCTTTACTAATAGTAAAAAAGAAATTAATTCAACCTTATTTATCGTATTTACAGTATTTATAGTGAAATCATTTTCATGGTAGGGTACCTCATTTTGTCATAATCACTTTTCGTCACATACAGTTCGACTCTGGATCATTTTATTGATAGATTTACTTCATGAATCGACGCACTTAAATACAGTCTTTTTTGGCAATGAAATTTTAAGAAATATTAAATGGGTTTATTTCTTTACTTACGGTATTCAAGATAGATTTAAAATCATCATTATTATGACGATTTCATAAGAGTGTGGAGACGAGATGCTGCATTAATTGCAAGAAAACTCCACAATTTTTTTTTTAAAGATTAACTTTTCATTAAAATAACGGTTAAGAATAATTGTATAAAAAAATAAATAAAACAACATCATCAATAATAATAATAATAATAATAATAATAATAATAATAACGATAAGAGAATACCCCACCAGATAATCTGGAGGGGAAAGCCCCATGTTGTCCCCCAACAGGCAAACTGCCCAAAACGGGGTTAATGAAAAACATAAATAACGAATTACAAATAATAATTAAATAATAAAGACAAACATATATTAAAAAATTAAATTAAAAACTAACA
Source organism: Rhysida immarginata (assembly GCA_023313115.1). Taxonomy (NCBI): domain Eukaryota; kingdom Metazoa; phylum Arthropoda; class Chilopoda; order Scolopendromorpha; family Scolopendridae; genus Rhysida; species Rhysida immarginata. The sequence goes on along the minus strand of JAHWFO010081061.1, from coordinate 1,327,295 downwards.
GATCAAAAGATTAAGAAAATAAAGAACTAATAATAATAATAATAATAATAATAATAATAATAATAATAATAATATGATAAATTAATTAAAAAAAGCCCAAAGAGCAAAACCTTCTCCTACAAGGTTTAAATCAATCAATAAAAATGTCTTTGATAAAAATAGAATCAGAATTACAAGTAGCTTGAATAATCTTAAAAGCCGAAATTTTTGATTTCCACTTTCTAGTTTGAAGAAAGGTAGAGCTCTTTCTACTGCTTCTGGGAACGCGAACCCACAAAAGTTCAAGGGTTCGTGGAGCACAGATTTGTCCATTAAAAATTCTAATTAAGGTATTAATTAAATAAGTATTAATAATTAATGAAAGGCTAAAAGTTTTGTAGAGATCATGATTAAGATGATCGCACGGTCCAAATTTTCAAAATAAAAATTTATAAAATTGAGAAATTTTTTGCTGTAAAAAGTGAAAATTCTGTGATTTACCGGAAAACCATATCAAAACATAATACAATATTTTTGGAATTACGATAATTTTAAAAAAAGTTAAAAAGATGTTTATATCAATAAAAAAATTGGAGAGTCTTTTGATAATTCCAATTCTCATATATACTTGGGAAATAAGATATTCCAAATGTTTAGAAAACGACAAATTATCCTGAAAAATAACACCCAAGTCCCTAGCAAAAAATTTTCGCTCTAAATTTATTCGGCCCAACTTATAATTGAAAACAAAGTTAGTTGCCTTTCTTGAAAAAAGAATAAAAAAGGATTTAGATTCATTTAATCTTAAACCATTGGATCCAGCCCAAAAATAAATATAATCGAAACTACTTTGAAGTGTTAATGCATCATCCCAGCTTTTTACTTCAGAAAAAATTTTCAGGTCATCCGCATACATCAATGCTTTTACCTTTGTCAATGGTGTAAGAGGAAGAATATCAGCTATAAATATATTAAAAAGTATAGGTCCTAATGGGGACCCTTGGGGGACACCACTCTTTATAAACCCCCTACTTGAAACAACTCCATTGCTCTCAATTGTAAACGATCTATTTTTTAAGAAGAGAATTCATCCAATTCACAATATTGTGTGCACAACCCATAATATTTAGCTTCGTGAGTAATAAATCCACATTTACGCTATCAAACGCTCGACTAAAATCCACATATAGCACATCAGTTTGTAGGCGGTTATCCATATAATGTGCAATATTACATAGTAAGACAGAAAGATTTGTTTGAGCTGAATGCTTTTTACGAAAAACGTGTTGCTCTTCTGGCAAATAGAGGTCAACAAAATTAGATAAATTGCTAGCTACATATGCTTCAATCAATTTTGCAGGAAAACTTACGAGAGTAATTGGTCTATAATCAATCGGAATTTTAGGGGAGGTCTTCTTTGGTATAGGTTTCAACTTAACTTGTTTCCAGGCAGTGGGATAAATACCCAACTTAATTGATTTATTAAATATCTGACTAAAAGGATACTTTAAAACCTCAAAACAACCCTTATAAAGGTAGTCTGGAATATTATAACTATCTAAAGTTTTTGATGCAGAGGTCACCTTGGCTATCCGACATAGTTCTACTTCATTTATTTCAGGAACTATAATTTTACAATCAACACTTTTCCAACACTCAGCGATGTTTTCGGCAACTCCTATAGCAGCCTCTATATTACCCATGTTTAATTCGAAATGAGAAACAAGATCATTTAATTGATCGACATCAAAGTAAGCCCCAGTAACTTGCTTCTTGCCTAAAAGTTTCTTTGAAGTGTCCCAAAATTGTCTAGGATTATGGGACAGTCCCCTTTCGATTAAGTTATAATACTCCCAATAACTGTTTTGTTTAGAGCATTTAAAAAGTCTTCTAATTTCTTGAAACTGATCATAAACTTTCTGATCTTTGATTTATTATATTTCAAATGCAAATTATTTTTTAAATTCAGGAGGTCAATTGTCTCTTGATTAAACCAGACAGGAAAACGCTTGGTCTTCTTCTTTTGATAAATTTTGAATTTTGGAACAAATTTATCAATAGCAGCCAACATAGCATCCGCAATATAACGCATCATATCATCAACAGAAATAAAAGATTCTATAGATTCCCAATTATAACTACTCAAAAATTGATAAAATAGCCTTAAAATCTCCCTTTTTATAGTAATAAATACTATTAAATATGCCATTCATCGAATTTATAGCAAAGGGAAGTTTCACTAAAATAGCAGGATGATACGAATCTTCATTAACAAATTTGAGATCACTTTTTATAGGGTCAATCTTGAAATTAGAGTAAATCTTATCCAGTGAATCACCCCTAAAATTCCTAATAAAGTTATAATTAACCATTGCCATTTCGTTTAACCAATAACCGGTTCTGATATTTTTTCGTTATATCTCTTTTAATTGAAAAAGTAATGCCAACTACATCCACAGCAGCAACAGACGTAGAAAAGTGTATTCTAGAAGCATTTAAATATGACGGAACTGCTATTAAAGCCCCTCCTCCAATTGCTTTTATCAATCTATCACTTCTAAATACCTGAATATCTTCACCAAACAAATGGAATCTGTAATCGTCTGATCCAGCCAAGTTTCAGTCAAACAATAAATGAAGTGTTTATAACAGGAAGAAAATTTATTAACTGCTGTGACCTTAGTTCTTAATCCTCGTACATTCTGAGATAATAAATTAAGAGCCATTATGAGCATCCATTACGGTCTCCTCCGAACCATCAATTTTATCTGAATGTAACCTTCCAAAAAACTCTGAGACAAGAACTCCCGACGGCCAGTTTGAAGGTGAAAATTTTTTATCACAATCTGCATAATCAATTGACAGATAAAAAGAAGAATACGATGCGAAATGCGTTTTCAATTTATGACAGCTAAATCCATTACTATTTCCAATAAAAGAACTGACATGAGCTTCAAACTCTGATTTACTTAAGCCGGGAATAAGTCTTGAAACAAAAATATTTTTAGTTTTCTTCTTATGAGGAATTCCAACAGATTGAATTTTTAGATCAGGGTTCTGCAATTCACCAAAAATAGCCTTCTTTTGTTTCTTCGGAAATTGATTTGAGGCTTTAATCTTTCCTGGTGGATCGACTAACTTTTCCTGGAGATTGACAGTTACCTGCTCTTCATGGGAATAATTTTTCACCTTTCCCGAAATAACTTCAGAAAACAATTTATTATTATTCTCTACAGCCAAGCTTTCGTCTGAAGATCTTAATAAAATTAAATCAGAGATTCTATCAATCTTCCTATGTAAAATTTTATTATCTTCCATTATTTTACTATTAGTTTGTACGAGCTGGTTAACTGACGTTATCAGCTTGGTAATAGACAAAATCAGTGAAGAAAAGTCCGAATTCAAATTGGAACTAATTTTACTTGCCTTTGTCATGTCATCTTTTTGTCCATCATAGTAGGAGTCATCTGTTAAGTCGCTACCATCATCAATTACAAAACTACCTGCTGGCTGTGAATTGCTACATACCTTACACAACCAAGTTGATTTAAGCTTCGCGACATCGTCTCTGTCGACTCCAACACAAGAAGCATAAAAAGACCTTCGACATTCTCTCTTACAAGTCTCGGTTGACGGCCACTCAGATTTTCTAAGTAAACAGGGCATTTACCAGAAACTCCCTGCTTGCTCTTATCTAATTTTCCCATTAATGGCTGGACCACAAAAACCATGATGTTAACCTATGAGCCACCTGGTGAATAATCTAAGGGATTCCTATTTAAGATATCAAAGTTGCCACCCGCTCAACATACTGGGTGTGGGGAGGGCTGATTTTAGAACACAAAGATTTCCCCTTTAAAAAATAATAATTTTTTGTCTCAACAAAATTTTCCGTACAATGTTTTGTTTTCGAAATATTTTCACAGGGTTTGCGCTAGGACAAAATATCTACGAGTGAATTTAAACCCCAACCTTGAAAACTGAGAGTCAAATTTCAGAAGATGCGAGACAACATTTAGATTGTTTCTAACTCCATATGTTTACATGCATCCACAATCTCTATAGTTGCTGCCATATTTAATTAGAAATGTAAACAAGACCACATATGACAAAATAAAGTGAGGTTAAAATGTGATGAGAAAGATATGGGCCGATGATATTCAAATTTAGCAAGTCAAATTTGACTCGCTGATCAAAAAATCACGAGTCAGAGTTTAGCAAAAATTCCCTTTTGACGCGTAAATTGCGAACCCTGATTTTTCATGTCTACCCTTGAAAGGACCACCCTGTATAATAATATTTCTTAAAATTTCACTGCCAAAGAAGACTGTATTTAAGTGCGTCGAGTCACGAAGTAAATCCATCAACAAAACGATCCTGAGTCGAACTGTATGTGACGAAAAGTGATTATGGCAAAATGAGGTACCCTACCATGAAAATGATTTCACTATAAATACTGTAAATACGATATATAAAGTCAAATTAATTTCTTTTTTTCTATTAATAAAGACTTTAGCCCCCCCCCTCCCTCAATGTAACTCCCGCTTTCGCTGTAGATGAGTAGCGTCGTTTGCGTAATGATTTTGGATTGATCGCCAATAGATTCATATATCGTACCTATTTTCTTTTAAATTTGGTTATTACTGTAGATATTCTACTATAATGCAATCTCTTGTATAATGCGATCCCCATTTTTTGATTCATCGCTAACTTAGGAGAAATAAAATATGCAAGAATGTACAGAAAAAACTCTTACTTTTTACAATTTGAAAAATGAATAACCTAGATGTATACAATTAAAAAAACTTCAAAATCTAATTCATTATCGCCTGATTCTTCAAAAAGTTCCTTAATACAGTACAGATGGTGGTTTATTATAAAAGTTTATAATAACAAAAGCTTATAATTAAATAATAAAAGGTTATTTAATTTTTAAGAAGACAAAAACAATACAGTTATGATACATTACGTGTACTTTATTGTATGTTCATTTTTTGAAATTATTAAAGTACACATTATGTATTCATGCATTAAGTACTGTAAGAAATATTCATTTGAACTTTAGAACAGGAGTTTGGACAATTTTAGGAGATAGAACATAGTGGCTGTTGAAAATGTTACTGATCGAAAATTTATTTCACTTTTCATCTTTATTGTTACAAATGTACTTAATGTCATGCCTATATTGTTCAATTAATATCAATAAACGGCAGCAGGAGAAATAATAATAAATAAAACGTGATCACAGTGCTCTTTTTTCCCCAATGGCGTCGCCATTTTGTTCTTGAGAATTCACTTTTTTTGCATTAGCTTTTGGGGATGAAAAATTGAGGAAAAAAAAGGGAATTAATGTGCTATATATCCTATATACTACATAATATACTATTATATGCCAGTATTTTAAATATTATATCCTATTTTTCTTTTGAAATTCTTAAGATCGAAGTTAGTTTGAAATCACCCCCCCTCCTCCAAGTTAACTTTTGGCGATGGAAAAGTGGACGGGAAATTGAGAAAAAAAGCAAATTAATGCAATGTATATTGTTTAAATTGTAATATCATACATATATACTGTAATGTACCAGTATATTAAATATTTTATGCTAGTTCTCGTTTGAAATTCATCAGATAGGCTAATGTGAATCGTAGCCTATAAACACTTATTTTTTCGTTCCACCATCAAATTTGCGGCTGCAGCCTAAAGTGAATGCGGCCAATATTCGAAAAACTACGGTATATCAACATCGATAGGCAGCCCGTCGACAGGTAATTTTAGCTACGCTCGAGTAAACGTCGCACCCCTGTAATTTTGCGACTTATACATTTTGAGTATTTATGATAGTTAAATAAAAACAAGTGAAAGAAAAAATACTTTTTTAAAAGCAACGCTTTTTAAGGATTTTTCCAGCTTTACAAGTTTTTTTTTCATATGGCACCATCTCTTGAGCAAACAAACAAACATTTCATGGTTATTCACCACCCCCCCTTTGGATTTTTTGAAAATTTTTTTTAGATTCATGCATTGTCACTGACTTTACGTATGTGTACAAAATTTCAGCAAGATCGGACTAGTGGACGAGGTTGAAATATTGATCACAAGATTCCATCTACCAAACATGACCCAAACGATGAAAGTTAAAGCAGCGTTGGAAAAATGGAAAAATTTGTTTATGCTTTTAATTTTTTTTGTGTGTGTAATTTGGGGTGTAAGACATGTGATGAAGTGAAGATTCATCACATGTTACTACCACCTAATTTCTTCAAGTTAGCTTGTTCAGCTTTTTTATCTTTTATTTTATGTAGTTTATTTTTCTTATTATTCAATTATAGCAATGCATGTATTTGTATTATTTTTGAGTTATGATGTTTGTAACAATGTTTCAATCTTTCTTTTTGAGCTTCTTAGTTTTGCAGTGGATTAAGAGAATTTATGTAATCTCCTCAGTAAGTGTTGCCAGAGTCGTGAGACTATTGTTGTATGTTTTATTAGAATTTATAATGTATATTGTTTTTTCCCCGGAGGCAGTCGAAACTTGAAGTTGAATGTGAGTGTTTAGGAGCTTCTAAAAAGGGACAGCCATGATGGAAAAGGTTGTAGAAGAAGGTGTTTGCCCGGTGGGATAGTAGATTATGCAGACTGTGAAAGCATAATGCATTTAGATGCATGAATGGGCATTTCCTAATGCACTGGATAATGCTACAGCATGATATATTAGCAGCGACTCAAGATTTATGGCCTGCAAGAAATTTTTCCAGTATTTACATTGACCAACGGGACCTGAAAGTGATATGCAAGTTGAAAAGGTATGAAAATATATATTGAATATTGAGTATTTGAAGCTGTATACACAGTGAGTTTTGTTTATTGCTTTATTGATTCTATTTTCCATGTTGCGTATTGGATGCATATTAATGAGAATTGTCTTGAGTTCTTTTTCTATTAAAGGAACACTTCACAGAAGCGTGCATCACATTTTGGAACACGACTAAGACATACTCTCCTTTCTATTTTGGCAATTTTCTCGTTTGGGACTCTGGACTCCCTGGCCACAGCCACCATAATATCACACGGATCCATTTGCGTTGAAGAACTCAATTTTGTAACTTTAGTGTTATCTATTATTTTATCATTCAACGATAAACTTATACTTTGAGTGACAACACATCTTGTTCTTTTCTTGACTTTTGATTTCAAAACCCAGGATCAACCCTGGTTCTTGTGTACCGAGCAGAGTCGTAAACCCATCCAGTACCAAGACGTAACAAAAACAACAACAGCTAATTCACTGCACAGGTGCTAAACATCAAGCATGAAATGTATAGATGAGTGCCGGAATTTTCAGATCGTGAATTTTTTTCCTAATCTAGAAACATTGAAACGGCATAAAGAAGTTCAAATAGACCTCTGGGGCTGCGGTTACTTACTGCGTGAAGAAAGGAGCCACAAGATCCACTTGATCACAAAAGTTTGTGGCATATAATAAATGGGATATTAAAGTACTTTTACTGAATAACGACAAATTAATAAAGGAAGTTAATATTTAAAAGATTACCGTGCCAGTATTAAATGACTGAATTGGAGTAGCAGAGGCATAAGATGTATTCAAGGCATAATTATAGCTGTCGGTGTATGTACTTGAAGCATAAGCCTAAAATAAATTGAAAATACTAAAATTTATTGAAATTAAGTTTGTTTTTAATTCTTTCTCTCAAAGTTAAAATGCATGTTTACCTGGGGTACAACTGAAACAGGTTTTGAGGCTGTCAAACTTGGATGCAAATAACTGCCATCATAATTTTCATCATCTTCCTCATCATCATCGTCTTCATTATTTTCATCTTCTCCTGTAAATATTTAAATCAAGTTACATAAAGCATTTAAAAAATTTTTAATACTGCTAAATGATTAATAACTTATTTAAAGGCCAGCTCAACAAGCACAATCACATATCAACCGAGTTTAAAATGATACTGATGACATGTGCTTGTAAGTAAGAGAATGGAAATAAATGCCAAATCAAATATATAAAACTTACGACAGTCAAGGGAAACCACCGTGGGCTTTATGTGATTTAGAGGAAGCAATGTCAGAATGAAATTGAAAAGCATTTCTTATAATGCTGTAATATTGTCAACAATTGATCATGATAGCAATTTCCAGTAATTTATGCACAACAAAAGGTCAATTACCCCAAAATAATATTGTTATATTTTTTTAAGATAGTATATGTTGTAACGCCCCTTTTAGTTTCCCTTAGATCATAAGTTTCTTTGTCATTTCTGTGTTTAATTTTTTTATAACGTTTTTTTTTTTGAAAGTCATTTATTTTATTGATTGTTTAAGTCGTTAGTTGTTAAATTTTAATACTATGGGAAGAATGATTAAGAAGAGTAATGACATTATTACCATATTATTCCACATAACCAAATGTATATGTGTTCTATTATAGTGGCAGTTTTCATGGTAACACGCGTAGGGGCACTTTTATTTGCTGCAGTCTAACAGCTTCTACGGCGGAGCGTAAGAGTTTCAATTCAGACGAAGGAATCAGGTCGTCGCTATTGAAATCGCCTACCGGTAAGATTATGTCATACTTTTGTAGGCCTTGTTTTAATATGAAATCAGAACAAACCTCCATGGGTACATATGAAAGTGGTAGATTACAGTTATCCTAACTTCGATTTCTTATATAATGCATATTAGCGGTAGGCACTGAAGTCCTTCTTCATTTTTTCTTGTAATCACAGAAGTCGGGATATCATCCTTGACATAAAATGCGACACCACCACTGCGTGTTATTCTATCGGACCTGTAGATTCTGTACCCTTTGACTGATACAATTTTGTCCTCAATTTCAGAATTTAACCACGTTTCAGTTATGGCAATTATATGAATTTTGGCTAGTAAACATTATACTAGAATCGTCGATTTTGTTTATGATTGAACAAGCATTTGCATACAGAACTTGCAAAGTAGTCACTTCATAGGCATGTAAATTTCTGTTTTTATGATGGGGTGCTAGGCCTCCGATCTTTCAATCATGCAAAGCCTAATAGTCCGTTGTAAATTGGGGATTGGGGCCATCGTATGGACTAATAGATACCTAAGATGGTCACGAGTAGGTATGGATACTGTCTTCAAAGCTCGATGTTTTAATTCTCATAAATACATACTTGGAAGAGTTTCCCGATTGAGTTCTCCATCGACTGCATTCTAGCACCAGAATGCCATGGTCGCATAGTAATTGGACTAATGTTGACGCTTTTAATGACTCAGAAATGTTCCCCCGAGTCTAAAACGCGTTGTTCGGTCCCTTTTAGTTGGTATTCTCCATGTACCAGTCGTCCAATACGTATTTGTATATTTGTTTTGTTGCCTGAGTGATGCTTCTTTCATCTCCGAGATCTTATTACTATTCCCGTGATCGTTTTTATACGCACTGCGGTTAGAGCAGTGTAATTAAGAATACAACCTTAATTTATCTGTGCAATTATTTGTCTCGAAATAATTTACAAGATGAGGTAAGCACTGCGATACATATCTCCTCACCAATGTTTCACTTAACAGTCTTGCCCTTGTTTCATTCACGAATAATTACGTCAATCTAATAAATTTACGAAGATTACTGAATGAACTAATAAAATGAAATAATAAATTAAGGAAATGGTTATTAATTACTATACAGATTTTTTTTTTACTGGATAGCAATTAGCTAATTTTAATAATCTATTTTTAAAAACTAACTTTGTTTAGAAACTTGAGAATCCATTCAATTGTCATCTGCTGCTTTGTAGTTCCACTGCTTTCAGGTGAAGTGGATTTGTGCGCATTGTTGAATAGTGATAGAAAGAGTTTTGTCAAGCGCATTAATACACAGCGCTTTAACAATGGAGACTTTGTATGCATGCTCAAATTTTTTTTTTCACTTTTACAGTTTATTTTGAAAAAAACAAAATTTCGGGATTTCTTATTTTGCAAGCATCAATAGCAGCTTTAGATGAGTAACAATGTTTCAATTTTGTATGAATCTGTGAGGTATAGGTTCATGAAGTTCCCTTATTAATCAGTTAGAATACAATGATGCCATAAGTTTGTTTAAAACAAGAAAAGAAAAGAAAAAAGAAAAGAGAGTACAAAAAATGAATTAAAATGAAAACCTAAACATTTGTGGATAATTTTATTGAAGAAGTTTCATGGGATGGAGTAAAACCTAGCTGGGTAATGGACGAGAATGCATGGCCCTGCATTTCAACTCATACAATTTTTTTCTAGCAGTGGACAGAAATGCGAGGGAGAGTTAAATGAAAGTAAGCCAACCCATCCCACGCAAAAATGGTTCGGTCCATTATCTGCGATGCATGTGAGTAGCACACAGGCATCTCTCATTTACGAAAATGACACATAGGTGTGAGGATAAATGTTGTTTAATGCTCTCATGCACCGGGTTGAACACGGTTGCGTGACATAATGGATGCTCCAAAAGATGAACAGCATGGTGTGGTCAGGATTATGGCAGCTGAAAGTGTTTCCCAACACGAAATTAGTCGCTGTATGGCTGCGTGTCGCAATCAAGAACAAACTACCTGGAAAATTGACAAATGGGGTCATCTTGCAACACGACAATGCCAGTCCCCATGTCGCTAGTGTGGTTAAGGAATGGTTCGAATGGGAAACACTGCAACAACCACCAAACAGTCCAAACCTCTCGCCTTGCAATTTCCACATTTTCGGGCAACTGAAAAAACAGCTCAAGGGAACCAGACTAGTGTTGGACGATGACGTGAAGGAGTCAGTTACAGACATTTTGAAGCAACAACCCAAGGAGTTTTATGAGAAGGGAATCACGAGACTCGTTAGTCAGTGGGGCAAATGTCTAAATGCTCATGGAGACTACTTTTAAATAAAATACTCTGTCATATATTCGCACTGGATGACTTTCATTTGACTCACCCTCATATTTATCGGGATATTGGGTAAATAAAAATGATATTTAGACTTGCCTGAAATTTCCTTGTATAATGCGAATAATTGTGCCCTAAAAAGCACCTAAATTTGTGGGATTGCTTTATACAAGGGGACAATAGTTGCCCTGCAACAAACTTCAGATAAAATTACCGTATAATATACATTAATTACACAGTATATACAATGTCCAGTTCATTATCCACAATACAAATAGTTCACTTTTTATTTGAATTTCTCGTCGCCAAAAGCTAATAAGAAAATAATTTCTCAAATAGATGGCAACTTCAAAACTGCTTCGAATTAGCGAAGTTTTTTTAGCCATTGTCAAAATTTTCTTTTCGATTGTTACTAAGACTTATCACATAAATTTGTTTATCACATGAATTATTTTTACATCTGCAGAAGAGTTTTAGAAATTGCAGAAAAATTCAATTAGGATCAGTGTTAAATCAAAGTTTTTAAAATGCAGCAAATTCGTCCTCCCAGTCTATTCTGAAAATGCACTAAATCAAAAATACTCAAAATTGTAAAGGAAAAATTGTGCATTGTGAATGTATTTATTAAGGAATTTTAATTTAAACTAACTAAATTTTATTCAACAAATATGAAACGAAGCAACTTCCGCGATTCTTAGGGCTGTATCACGGCTAAGTTATGAGGAGCTAGACTTGTGAGGGTCTCATCCGAGTTGAACTCGCTAGCAGAGTCGAGTTTCCTGCCAGTTCGAATCACGTCCAGCATACGCCCATAGTCTCAAACAAGTCGCTTACGAGTTGCGCAAGTGATGCCAAATTGAAGGAGTGTTCTCTAGTAACCTGTAACCACAGAAACAAGGGCATGGCTGAGCTCCCCATGTAGCTTTATTTGACTATTTCTATTTGGATGAACGTTTTTCATTATATATATATTTTTTTTTTGCTCAGGAATTCGAAATTTTAAAAATTTATGGGCTTGACAAGCAGTTTCTCATTGACTATTTCACAATTTTTTATTTTGAGAAATGATTAAAATTATTATTAGAGAAATAATTATAATTTTAAAAGATTAAAATAGTTTTAAATATTTTTAAATATAAAGCTGTTTTCATTTTTATTTTCCCCATGTGGTTTGTTTTATTTTAATCATTGTTTTCTTCTGAGAATACAGAAAAGTTTCATATTAATAAACTGTATCTGTGAACTAAAATTTTTTAAGAAACACACGCCAATTTCTTGCAGGCTTTCTTTAGATTTGCCAAATATCTTATTTTCTTGCAGGCTTTCTTTAAAAATAGTTCAATATTTTTAAATGATAAAAGCTAATTGTATATCGGATATAACGATGGGTTGTTTTTTATTATTTTTTTCTTCTTCTTATTTTTTTTTTTTAATCAGAGAAGCTAGAGAAATTTTGATCGTATTTTAAGAGTTATATAATTCTTTTTTGCTATCATAAATTCAAATATTAGGGATTGAAACAAACTTATGTGCACATTCAAATAAAGATTAATGTTGAACATAATTCTTTAAATTAAATAATTTATTTTTTTGAAATGTTTGCGGTCACGAGTTAAAAAAAAAAAAAAAGTATGTTAATTTAACGTGACATTGTCTGTTAAGGCGAGGTCATAATTAAAAAAACTTCATAAATTGAGCGAATTTAAAAAAAAATCAAATTAAGCAAGTCATATAAGAAAAACTTATTAAATAAAGATAAGCAAGAATATTTTTTGAATATTAATTATCTAAATGATATAAATTTATAAGTAAATGCAATAAAGTAAAAATTATTGCAAATTTACAGAGTAACTTACATTATTATTAAAATAGTTATGAATTCTAAACATACTGTTAAATTACTGTATTTTCTATTAATGGTATGCAATTTATTTATTTATTTATTTATTTATTTATTAATTTATTTATTAGTTAAGTATAGTACATCGGAGCTCGTCTAAGACCAGTATGGTATTACACCGACAAGTTAGGTCTTAGGGGGCTCCATCATTCAAATTACAAAAGTGATGTAGTAGAATGAATACAGAATGAAATTATAAAAAAGAAACAAAAAAATACATAATAAATAGGGGTTAATGTCAGTTTTTAGAAGAAGGATTGTCTAATTTAATGAATATATAATATATATAAAGTTACAAATTATTAAGTAGATAAATTTAATTATCAACAAAAATTATTAAAATATTTACCGTATATATGAAATGATACAATCTCATTAATACATTGGCAAAGAATAAAGTTATATAAGGTTAAGATTAGAGGGAAGAGGAGTGGCTGGATGTATTTAGAAAGGGCTTTAACTTTCTTTTAAAAGAAGCAGGGGTTGGAGCTTGCTGCAGATGTTCAGGCACACAGGCCCACCAATTTATACCAGCAACAGAAACACAGTTGTTATGATAATTTCGACGGGTTAATGGGCATCTTATTGAGGAGGCAAATTGGGTAGGGTAATTGTGAAAATCTTGCTGATGATGTATTATTGGAGGATTAGATACAATTAAATGTCCATTATACTGTAACATTCACAACTACTGTAACAATGTATTAGGTTATTATCAAGTTTTGTATTAAAATTGTAATAAAATATACTTAAGTTATAATTTTATTGCATTTACTTTTGAATTCTGCTATATAGCTAAACATTATCCATAGTTACTTGGCTTATACCTCATAATTATGAACACTGATAATGTTTTTTTTATTATAAATGCTTTGATCGAAGTCATTATCATTACAGACATTTTATTACTTGCAATAAAAGTGGGAAAAGTTTAAATTAAAAAAAAATATTCTGATAAAGCTACCGCATTTTCCTTTATTTATTGGACTTCAATTGATAAGTAAATACATTTAAATGATAATTACGTTTAACAGATTAATTCCATTTTTAAATCAATTTTTTTATCATTAATTGTAAAAACCTGCAGTAATATTATATGAAATAGTGAAGCAAACAGAGAAGAGCTAACCGGGAGAAGAGAAAGAGCGAACATGCTTGAGCGGGGGAGGGGGGGGGGGAGCATCGATTCGAAATGAGCGATTGTACTGATCCGAAAGAAAGAAATAAAGCATTTCTTAAATTACAAATCGTCAGCATCATTCATAGTAGTCATCCTATCCCACATTAGTTACTCGAAACAAAGATAAAGTGCCTAACACGTGGCATTTCTCCACTATACGTTGCGAGTCCGACATGTTTGTTCGTCGTTGCCCCTCGTTTTTCATCGCTGAGACTCCTTCAACCACCTGCCTCGGTGTCTCGAAAAATGAGACTCATCTTGCCTTCTCGAGTCGCATTTAGGCAAGACGTGATACCTCTGTCAGCTCCAGTGGGTCTCATCAATGACTCTGCAGCGACTGGGAACTCATTTTACCGAGTTGTGATATGGCCCTTAAACAGTCTTCATCTTCATCCATCTTATGTTTAAGCACTCATCATTTGTTCGTTTGTTTTTTGTTTTTTCTTTCTTCTTTTCTTCTGTAAATATTTAGCATTACTTTTGTGCACGTTACATGGGTGATATCGAGAAATAATTATCTTAACAAATGTTATTTTTTTTCTTAATATAACTTTTTTACCGTGGACACTGATCGCGTGGCCTATTGCTGCTTATTTCACCACATTGTGATGTTAAAAAGCTAGGCGATTCAATTTATGATTACATGGAACTTTTATAAGTGTATAAAAATGTTAACGCTTTATAAAAAAAAAAAAAAAAAAAAAGGAGTTCAAATCAAAGTAGAAGATACCGCTGATTTTGATGTCTTAATTATTTTTGAAAGTCAATTGAAATTATTATAATGTTTTCAATAAACAACTGGGCCCTTGTGATCGTTCCTCTGGAAAAGGTATGTGACTTTTGGCTGCACCTTAGCATGACATCAGCCATATTACAGGGAACGAAAGAAAATTACCATATTTTTTCGAATATTGGTCGCATTCACTTTAGGCCACAACTGCAAATTTGACGGAGGAAACGAAAAAATAACCGTTTAATTAAAAAAGTTTAACTAAATTTCATTTTTAATGAGCGAGTATAACTTTTATTTCATCAGCGGCGGCCATGGTTCTATCAACGAAATGGGACCAATAGCGTGATAGAGCATTCTATGACATTACAACACCTTGGAGTAGTGCTCTTGAAGGAATCACCGACAATAGCTTCAACACGTGAATTTTATAATAATTTATGAATGAAAATATATGTGACTGGTTATACAGGGTGAATACAAAAGTCTGTGAACCCCCTTTTATTTTTTGAACCAAACAGATATGTCAATTTTCATGAATCCAATGAACAGGAAGTTGTGGGTGGCCTATCCCATGGTGCACTTTTCATCATCCCAATAGGCAAATTAGGACACATTCAAAATTTATCTCAAAAACCGTAAGGGATAGAGAAAAAAAACCAATTGCAAGCTTGTTCAGCATAAAAAAACAAACAAAACAAAAAAAAAAAAAATCATTCAAATCGAACCAACCAATCACCCACAATCACGTGGTGAACTGTTTGTAGCTTACTAACAGTCACACTGCACAAGGAAAACTAAATGTTGATATTTCCACCAGGTAAAGCATGCAAATCAAAAAATTAACATAAATTACCATACTCACATTCACTTTCATGTGTAAAAGCAAATAAAAGGCATGTTTCAGCACACAGAAGACAGAACACTTCCAGGATGGCAAGCTACACTGTCCGGAAATGGTCGCCAAGATCTTGGTGATTGTGGTTGGTCCGATTTGGATGATTTTTTTTGGTTTTGTTTGTTTTTTTATGCTGAACAAGTTTGCAATTGGGTTTTTTCTCTATCCCTTACGATTTTTGAGATAAAGTTTGAATGTGTCCTAATTTGCATATTTGGGATGATGAAAAATACACCATGGGATAGGCCACCCACAACTTCCTATTCATTGGATTCATCAAAATTGACATATCTTCGGTTCAAAAAATAAAAGGGGGGTTCAGACTTTTGTATTCACCCTGTATATATATGCAGCGAACTTCACGGATTGTTGCCCTTGCTGAGGGGAACGTGTTTCACTATTGTCGGGAGTTTTGCGCGCTGCGCTTCGTTTTTGTTTTTTTTAGATTTTCTGGTCGTCGTGCAGCGCAGTCAGTTTGTAAGATTTATCGCGGCACTGTATGGATCAAGAGGTAGCAGCCCTGATAATCCCTGGTAAGGATGGGATGTTCGAGATAGGCTTTGACCTCGTCTCGCCGTGAGGAACTTGTTAGATAGACGATGTCCAGTGTTTAATTTGAAAAGTTTTTACTTCATGTAGCAGGCTTGCTACCGATATTGACTTCTCTGTAGAACGCAGTTTTGTCTTCGTAATCACTACAGTGCGGTGAAAGAAGCGGAATTGATGTGAAGGTAGAATTCGAACACTATCTCGGACTGAAGCCTCGCTCTGTCGCTCCCGCCGGTTAGAATTCAGTGTCTCCCAAAGGAGAAAAAGAACTGAATCGTTCTCCAGATAAGTGAATTTTTTTCTAATTAACTTCGGCATATGTTTGAAATTCTTTTAATAGCGCCAGTTTCGAACAATTTCTTCTTCCTTGCCCTGATAAGGAGTCAGCGGCAGCCCAGCTGCGGAGTTTGCTTGAGCCTTCGGAGTTCCTGTACATAATGGATTTCGATATGATTTGTCAGCAGTCTGATCTTCCGGAGTCATCGCTATGTACGCTATCGCCACCCTTGGAAGACCCTCGAGCTTCAAACGTGTGACCTATACCAGATTTGTTTGAGTTTGTTGTTCGTGCGTCTTGTGTGTAGTAATTAGTTAGTTTTAGTTTTCCCTTTCGGTTTTCTTTTTTCTTCCCTTAGTTCTGTCTCCTCGTCTTGTGTTTTTGTCGGGAATCAACGGGCGTTATTCTGCTGCCGTGCATCATCCAACACTAGCATCGTCGTCGACTTCCTACCATTTCGGACTTTCAATCGTTTCACCACCCATTAATTTGGTTCGTGCCCTCAATCACTTCTAGAACAGTTAGTTTCTACCATAACGGATAACTGCATGAGACTCAATGTTCAGTTTAATACGCAAAAGTGCTATATTTGCTGTAAATAGAGGATTATACAACGTCACTTCCAATTCTGCACATTTAGCCTGTTGTTACTGATCAGTCATAATTTTTTTACAATTGTTATCGTATTATTTTCTATTTTATCTATTTTCAGGTCACCTCCCCTTCAGCAAGGGACCATTAAGAGGTGTTCCTTTTCGTTTTCTTGAACAGGTCTGTTTACCTCCCGGCAGCCGTGTTGTGTCAGCTCCGTACACTAAAATTTCATAAATTAATCCATTTCAATTGTAATTTTCGGGACAAATAAATACCTTGTTTAAATTCCTTAGGAAACAATTTAGCTTTAATTTTGAAATTCATAAAGGGCAAAAAATTAGAATTTATAAAGAACCAAAAATTTTAAACATTTTGCAAGGCAAATAAATTTTTTGGAATTGAATAACTTTATATGTTTTGAGGCTGAAAAATAAAACGTTGCTTAGCTGAGCATAAGAAATATCTTGTAACAGGGCAAAGATGTTGAAAAAAAATCCTTAAGTGCCATTCTCCTAGTTGTTAAAAAAAAAAATGTAGACGCTTGCAGAATGCTAAGAAATGTCCAAGACTAACTTGTGCTCATTTGCCTCGTTTACCATTTTTTTTTTTGCAAGTGGAGATTGGCACTTAAGGATATTTTCAACATCATTGCCCTGTTATAAGAAACTTCTCCGTGCTCAGCTAAATAATGTTATATTTTTAATTCCCAAAACATAAAATTATTCAATTCCAAAAAATTTATTTGCCTTGCAAAATGTTTAAAATTTTTGGTTCTTTATAAATTCTAATTTCCAAGCAAAATAAAATTTATTCAGCTTGGAAATTGTAAAAAAAAAATTTCTTGAAATTTTAATTTTTGGCCTTTTATGAATTCAAAATAAATAGTAATTCGTTTCCCAAGGAGTTTAAAATGGAATGTAAATTAATTATAATCAACTGTCGGTTTTCCATGAATTTTGTTTTTTGTTATATTATTTTGTTGAAGTCTGAAGTTTCTTAATTTTTGTCAACATCGTTTACTTCAATATAATTTTATCATTAAAATATACAGTGTATCTAAATGTACATCTTTAAATGTATATAATATAGTTAAAAGTTGCATTCTAATGGCTTTTGTCATTTATTTTGCTATCACTTTTTCAATAAAAACAAATTAAAGTAAGTCAAATTAATTCTGTTGTTGAAATTAGATTAGTTTGAAGTGAAATTACTATATCAGGGCTCCCAGTGAGAAACTTGTTCGAAAAAGTTGAATAAATAGCAAAAAAAGTGACCAAAAAGTTGATAATCACCAAAAAAAAAATTGATCAAAAAGTTTACTTCCAGTTTATATCACGCTAACATTTCAAGATTTTACCAATCAAAATTGCACTTAATTCTAGACACTATTATAAGCAAAATTAAAGTATTTTGAAAATCAGTAATTAAAAGTAACAAAAGTATAATGCAATTCACCATTTGCAACACAACCATTTACAACACAAGCAGGAGTTTTTGAACAGTTTTAATAGTTTAATTAAATGCACTGATTAATACATTTTCAGTCTACTACATACAATTAATACTGAAATACATGTAGAGTTTATCAATAAAAAAAGGAAAACAATAACTTAAAAAAAAAAAAAAAAAAAAAATGTTTATTATACAGTTTTTTGTTTTTTTGAAAAATAATTGGTCAGGATATTTGCTTGTCTTTTTTTAATATTTTTTTCAATTTTTTTAGTTTCACCAGCACAAATTCTTTCTTCATCTCTCTTTGCTTTAGCACTTTCAAGGATTGACTGAGCAATTTCCACGCTACAAAATCTTTTGCTTTTAATGCAGTTTTCAATTTTTCATTTGCCTCTTCAAATAATTTATCTGAAATTATTCTTTTCTCATCCTGACTTTTCTTTGATTTCAACAAATTATCTTCTAGTATCTGGAGGTTTTTCTTTGAATGTTCCAATTCTTTCATTTTTGTCATTTCTTCTTCTTCTTCTTCTTCTTTTTCTCTTTGCAATCTCTTTTTTCTGTTTTTCATCTTCCAAGTATTTTGTGTAGCATTTGTGAGCATTATGAGCCATTGCTATAAGTTCCTTTGTAATAGGAACAAGTTCGGGTTTGTTTTTGAATTTTTTTTAGACCATCAGCTACCGTTAAACGAGCATTCAACATTTTAACCGCCATCGATGCTTTAGTTAGTTTGTTTAGGTCAAATCTTGTAATCAATATTAAACCAACTTCCCGACAAGCTAGAGAGCTGAAACTTGATACACATACATATTGTAAGATCGATGACAATCCTTCTGTATGTTAAAGAAAAAATTTTTCGAATTGGTTCACTGGTTCGTGTTACTACGAATTGTCCAATTGCCACAACAAATAATTCGTTATGGCGAGAGTTAAATCTATCTATTGTTTATTGTTGCAAAATTAGGCCTTATTTAGCTCACTAAAAACGTTATAAAAGCTTGGTTTGAAAAAAAAAAAACCCTTTCCTCTTATTTATTTAGACTGAAATTGATGGTAGGGAGTAATAAAAACTATTTTTTTACTGTAATAATAGTGAAATTTTAATAAAACACTCAAGCATATCGATAGTAGAGATGCTTAAAGATGATAATGAAATTTTTCCAAAATTTCGAAATTTTGATCCAAAATTCGATTTTCACATACCCACTCCCCCTTAAAAGTATTCAGTTAGGCAAACTATACAAACGACAAAAATACTTAGATGTAGATTGTGAATTAAATGTTTCCTTTATATAAATCATAATTCTCAATTGAGGTTATAAATATATGAAATGCATCAAAAAGTAAACAAGTACAATATTCCTCAAAGCAAACAGTTTTCAACTGTTGTTACAGAGACAGTATAATCAAAACTTAACTGTAATCACAGTCTAAAGAAATAACAGTAAGAAGATGGAATAGAAATCAGAGGGTGGCAACTGCCAGTAATACCAAGGGAGTTAAATAAAAGGCATGATAATGAAAGTAGGCCAAAGGTTATTAGAAGTTTTCTCAAAACACTTTTCCAGGAATTTACATAGAAAATCTGTTACACTGAATAAAGTAAAATAGAAACATTCAATTAAATTCATATGTATCTCACAAACAGGAAACATATTTCCTTCAAAAAAGCTATAAAAAGTGACTTTAGTGACCGTTTTTTTAAAAAAGTGACTTTAGTGACCAATGCCTAAAAAAGTGACTTTTAGTTGAAAAAGTGACACAGTGGGAGCCCTGCTATATTGCGTAAAATATATTAATACATTTGCAAAGTCTAAATGATTTATGTGTATGCTGTAAACTTAACAGCCAGTCAGCTGATTGGCAAGCAAGTAACTCAAGTGCATTTAATTAGGCGAATATCTATTTTTCCTCCGTAGAAAAAATTTTTTTCTTGATGCCGATAGATTACATGTCATTCATTTCAAACTTCCATGTGATCTTGGCGGTTTCCGTTAATTACAGACCGAGAAATAATTAAGAATCTAAAAAAAGTCGTAGCATGCTCCATAGAAATGCAGATTAAACAGTCGGCAGAGTCCACCCATCCGTTAGGAGCGCTGCTTCAAGGTCACTACCATTGAAATGCTGAGCTTCCATTCTATGTTATTCTATGGGAAAGGGTTGACTGATTTCCCTTTTCTGCCCTGTTAGTTAGAGCGCTAGCGGTTGGATCGAAATCGCTACAATATATATACATATATAGGGTGGACCAAAAAAAAAACTCGCCACTGAAAATTTCTAAGTCCCAGAGCAATAGGCTTTGCAATAATAGGTATATTCAACAGTAGGTTTATGCAACTTATTTTTCACCATTCACAGCACACCTATTGTTGATTAAATAGGTATGCTGTGAATGGGTGACAAAAAAGTTAAATAAACCTATTGTTGACTATACCTATTGTTGCAAAACCTACTGTATTGGGACTTAAAAATTTTCAATGGCGAGTTTTTTTTGGTCCTATGTATATGTATATGTTTTTGTCTCCTATCTTGATGGAATTGTGCACACTTGACCTTCAAAGCAAAAGGAAGAGCACTGTCTACCTGACATTTCTCAAAAAAAGTTTTTTCGATATTATTCGATAAAAATCGATATTCAGATGGTAGCGCAGTCCTTTAGGAGCATTTTAAAACAGTTTTTCGTGCATGGTTTTAGTTCAATTTTGTATCACCATCTATTGGGAGCATTTTAAAAGCAGTGTTTTCGATTCTTAAAAATGAATTTTCACTATATTAATTCCAAACTTTTTTCATGTGTTCATTTTGGCTGTGCATTCATATTCAGATGAATCAAAATTTCTTCGAATTTGAGCCCGAGCAACGAAAAAAGCTTTAAATTTAAATACAAAAGTTTCATGTTGAAAATTCGAAAAGATTTCTTTTAAAAAATCTCCCAATGGATGGAGTCTCCAAATAAGGCCCTTTAGAAGGATCTAAAACATGAATTTTTTCTAAAAAAAATCCTAAGCTTTTTATCATGTGTTCTTTTTTTCTGAATATTCATACACAGAAACTGCAACATTTCATCAAAAAACAGTTAGTAAACAATAATCTACAGCAGAGACTGGCAAATGATGAAACTCAAAGCTGCTCTTTAACATCAAGAATTTCTTTTTGGGAGAGATTTCAAGTGTT
>JAHWFO010081061.1:1262985-1305644 GCA_023313115.1 Rhysida immarginata | reverse complement strand
TGTTCATTGTGAGGTCCTTATGATAAATGACATATAGTCAGTAATTTAGTTCTTGGCAAATGGCATAGTTGTCATACATGGTGGAACCAACAACAGCTACAAACTGATATTTCAATGGTCCTTAACATAAACCCACAGAGTTACTTTAAATACAGGAGACAATTGGAGATTTGTAAAGGAAAAAGAAAGATTTCTTTCCTCTAGTAAAAAGGAAGATTTCTTTCCTTGAAAGAGACAATTATATACGACAAGAAAAGGAATAATCCATGGAGGTATTCACATCGTTTTCCGAGGTACCATAGACAGGAAGGTCAGGGTTCTCCCCAGGCCCTTGTGAATGTGTGGGCCGCCCGGCTGAATATACGAAAAACTGCACACCACTGCATAATGTTTTATTTGCCCGCCCGGTTATTTTATCTTTCCACCCACCTGATAAAATTTTCTGGGGAGAACACTGAAGGTGATATTAAATCTTTCCGGGAGTTTATCAAGCAAGTTTCTGACACTTCGAAATCTAAATGATGACCAATTCGAAGAAGAGCCAAATAAATTATTACAAGCAGGGGCATGTGTTTGTCCATAAATTCGTGAAGCATATCTTAGAAGTAATTTAGATCTAATATATAGTGATGGCTCATTAGCTTCCACATATAAACTCTCAATTGGACTAGTGCAAAAGGCCCCTAGAGAAATGCAAATTTCCAAATTATGTACTGAATCGAGTTTCTTTAAGTTACAATTAATGGCAATGGCTTAAATAAAGCTCCCATAATCAAGTTTGGACCTAATAAGTGTTCGATAAAGAAATCTTCAGTAGACTAATGGTTATGCTACCTTCGCACGGTCAAAATACTGCAGCAATTAATCACAAACATAGAGCAGGCCAGACTTATTATCAAAGCTCAAAAACACATGTTTTTGTTAAACAGGCAAGAGATGTGTTGTCTAGTGTACGTCTATCAGCTTCCCATTTAGTGGATTGATCGAAGAATATCCATTGCTCAAAGGCATTTGGTTCTAATTTTCTAAATATGTGGTAGTCATGTAAGCTTGCAATCAAAATTGCCCCAGAATTAATGAGTGGTTACATTAAGGATATGGGAACCATGCAGATATAATACCAGATCAGGATGTAGTCTTCTAAAACAGCAAAAATCAGGACCGAAACCCATTAAGCTCACTCCACTGTTGAAGACTGTTAATAGCCATTTGCAACTGTCGTTCTACAGGGTGAATCGTAAGTCTGTTACCCCCCTTCCTATCTTGGATACCAATGTAGTTACGCAAATTCCAATAAAAGGAATTAATAGGAACTTGAGGATGCTCTATCTGATGGAGCACCTTTCATCATCACAAATATGCAAAATAGGACACATCCAAATTCTATCTCGAAAACCGTAAGAGATGCACAAAAAATTCCAATTACACATTTCTTCAACAGCAAATTCCAAACAAACAAACAAAAAATTCCCCAAATTCCGATAAGCAGATCAACATAATCTTAGTTGCAAGCTCTGCAACATTAAAACCTTAATTCCTGTCAAGATTCAGGCAAGGGACGAGTGGCCATAGGAGGAAGCAAGAGCAACTGAGTCCAAAGATCCTGGGTTCATGTCTCGGAAGCAACCACCCAGTGTTTTTTCCCTTCTGAATACCATTTGCCAAGAATGCAAATTATTTCATGCACCATCCTTATGCTGTTCTGGAAAGTTCCTCAATTTACCATAAAGTCACCAGTGTCCCGTGCATTTGGTATATAAAGGCATATTGAAGCTGAGGATAAAATCAGACTGAAGTAAGATGGCACAGTACACTAACCAGGAAATGATCAACATGGTCTTCTGCTTTGGTAAGGCGAGGCAAAATTATCATGCAACAACTAGGCATCATTGAAATGTCGTGCGGAATTATGCTATGGTGCAAGTAGGCATCACATTGAACACTATCTGAATTAATGGAAAGACCTACTTTGTATCAGATGACTGTTTATAAGCAACAAACAGTAGAAGAGCCAATTGTCCTGTTGCAGAACTTACTATGAGGATTGTGGGCGAACCGCTCATCGAATTTTGGTGAACTTTTTTTTTGCTTTGTTTGGAATTTGCTGTTGAACAAATGTGCAATTGGATTTTTTTGTGTATCTCTTATGGTTTTCGAGATAGAATTTGGATGTGGCCTAATTTGCATATTTGAAATGATGAAAGGTGCTCCATCAGATAGAGGACCTTCAAGTTTCTATTCATTCTCTGTATTGGAATTTGCATAACTACATTGGTATCCAAAATAGAAAGGGGGTAACAGACTTTTGACCCACTCTGTATAACGGATGACTTGTTTGTATGGAGGTATTTGATGAACTTACAAGGGAACCCCACAGAGCCTTTTTTTTTTGCGCGAAAGCGATAGCGTTGCGCAGCATTGAAGCACTCCGGAAGTGCGCAGAGTTCAACAAACATGGCGGTAAGAAGGAAAAGCAAACTCGTTAGCAGCGGTCGCCAAAGAATTGCAGTTAGAGCACTGTTATTGTTATAAAACCTTAATTTTGCTGTACAATTATTCGTCTGGAAATAATTTATAAGATGAGGTAAGCATCCATGAATACTATTTTTATTTAAATTATAGTGCACCGCGATACATACCCTCTCACCAATGCAACGTATTACTCGACGTCGCACATGAAGCCAGCCCCGTGTTTGATTACCGAATTACTTAATAAAATGAAATAATAAATTAAGGAAATGATTATTAATTACTATAGACATTTTTTACTGGAAGACAATTAGCTAATTGTAATAATCTATTTTTAAAAACTAAGTGTGTTTAGAAACTTAAGAAGCCATTCAATTGCCACCTGCTGCCGTCTATTTCATCTGAAGTGGATTCGTGCTTATTGCTGTGAGTAGTGGAAGAAAGAAGTTCCGTTAACGCATTAAAACACATACACCGCTTTAACGATGGAGTCCTTGTAAGAATGTGTGTGCTCAAATTTTTTCATTTTTGTGGTTTATTTTGAAAGAAACAAAATTTCGCACTCTCTTATTTTGCAGGCATCTATTGTAGCTTCAATTGAGTAACATATTTCAATTTGGTGGAAATCTGTGACTTACATGTTCGAGGGATTCTCTTGTTAGTGTTTGTTTGGTATTAACGTCCTTTTCAACTGCTATGGTCGTCATTTCAGGACGGCGTTATAGGGGCCACAAATTTTGCCTCGTAAGAGTTCTTTAACGTGCAACCGGCAAACGACTACACGGGACCAACGGCTTTACTTCCCTTCCGAAGGAAGTGCGTGATCTCAGGATTTCCCCCCTGGAAAAATCCTTATCGTCCTTGGCCGGGGTCGAACCCGCGTCTTCGGGCATCAGAGGCGATCACACAATCACTGAGCCACCGAGGCCGATGTTAGTGTTTGTGCTGCTATTACCGACTGATCTGCCATTACCTAGCTCGTATCACCGATGTTTTGCTCAAATGACAGAACATGCTTCATTAATTACAGATTATATCTGTAGAGTCACTAAAGAGACACATTATCAAGCGCTTGTAACATGGCAAAAAAATTTGGCGAGTTGCTCTATATACTTGTAAAGTTTCATGATATGTTAAATAATACACCTACAATAAAATCATGAAATCGGGGCAATCATTTGTGTCCATCCATATTTTGGTTTACTTTTTTATTTTTTAGATTAATTACTGAATATACAAATAGGATCTAATTTGATGCAAGCAACAATACTCCTTAAATATCAAACTTAAAATTTCTTCCTGGCCTAGAGTTAAAGGATAAAATACTTTACACTACATGTATTTCAAGATTCGTTTTGCTTGTTCTAGTTGCTCGAATTTTGGTACCGATCAATTATAAGCAACTAATAACATTTTTCTTTGTTTTAATATGTATTTATTTGTTGCTTCTCATTCTTAAATGTTCAACATCTACGCAGTTAATTGCCCCCCCCCCCCGTTTTTTAACGGTTTCTTTAAGCCAATTTGCAACTAGATTTTGCACTACGATCGTATTTTCGGCACCACATTTGAATTATGTCCCCTGAAAATTGTGGCAAAATGAAAAAATACATCCATGATGGTGAGCAACAATAACTACTTGAATTTGCGTACCACTCTAAATAAGTGTAAACCTCTAAATTTTTACACGCTTTTATTCAACTTGTTTTCCTGTCTGTCCGGGTCAAATCTTGTAATCGATATTAAACCAACTTCCCAAGAAGCTAGGGAGCTGAAACTTGATACACATACACAGGACCGATGACAATGCATCTTAAAAAAAATAAATTTTCAAATATGTTCACTGGTTAGTGTTCTAATTGCCACAACAAACAATTTGTTATGACAAAGGTTAAACGCATCAGTTGTTTATCGTTGCAAAATTAAGCTTTATTAATTTTACAAGTTGTTGATGCCGGCTTGAAGAGATATAATAAAACATAATAAAAGCATGGTCTGAAAAAATCCTTTCCCCCCCCCCCCCCTCTTAATTCTTCTTTTATAATGTACAAATAAAATTGCTTTTTATTGGTGATATTTCTAGTTCAATATGCCAATTGGTAATTTTGAATAAATAAATAATATTAATGCTTAGGATCTCCAGTAGCGACTGATCACATGACTTGGAGCCAGATCGATGTTCTTTTGTTTTTATTGAATAAAAGAGTGCAGCTACAGAAGTGCCATCACTAACTCGACTAAAAATATCGATTGTTAAAATCCAACATGGAAACAATGAAGGTTACATTATTACTCGGACTTGTATGGTCAGGTGACTTTTCCGCGCCGCGGCCTGTCTTTCTCATGGGCTACGGTCTTCGCATGATGATGTAACAATGTATGACATTTTCGCGCTCGGGCCTTATCTTTAGGAGGCGTTGACTAAGGCCGACCGTGACCTTCGATGAAAGTTTTGCATTGAAACGGAAAATGAAAGTAAAGTTTCTATCTGCCGATAGGGCGGTGCTGCAGGCACAGTTGGGCCGATTGTACATAGAGTTCCCACTCACTTTTCAATAGAGTTCCCACCACACCGGGAGCTATAAACTTTAGCTTCATTTTAATAATGGAGCTCGATGACCATGTCTATGTATAGACTGTGGTAACAAACAAAGTCGGCGCTATCTTGTTTTCGGGATTTGACTTATCCATTTGCTTTTACAATGGAAAACTGGAAAGAAAGTTGAGGAAAAACACGTGAAATAATGCACTATATATTGTATATACAGTGTGCTCTAAGTTATATTAAAGGTTAATAGAGTATATATCATTCAAAATTTTTCTATTTTTCCTAATATTTTATTAAGAAAAATGCCTCTGAAAATTGAAAATTTGCGTGGGATCTTCCATTCCTTCTCCACAGAACACGGCGTAACAAACTGTCATTTCCTGCCGCGAGAACCTCGGGGAATTTCGTCGCCGAGATTCTAGTCGCTTGGAACGATTCTACATATCGTAAGATTTTGCTAACCTGTTTCATGTCGGAATGCCTTCAATTTGTTCTCTGTTTGGATATGTAAATAGACAGTCGGCTATTAATTTCACGTTTCATAGATTTCCAGAATCAGAATCGATTAAAAACAAGAAATTCACTGAAACTAGATCACGTATAAGGTGGAACTAGATGCTCTTCCAACTCTAAAAAGGCCTGGCGTTTTTTTAAGAACAACGACTGCACCAGCATTCGTTAAACGCCGAAGGAATGAGGAGGTAGGTCTATCTGCTGTGTAAGGGACACGCCGCCCTAATGTGCACACGCCGACGCGGCAAACAGAAGATCCCGTTTCACGGTTTAATGCATAGGGCTGTATAACACAGAAGTTGCAGTAGCATTTAATTCTGCTAACGGCCCTTGTATATCGCTGTCACTGTTATCAAAATCGCAGTCGTCACTACTGGCCTTGTTTCATATTCATAGTCCATTGCGATGCACAACTGACAACTAACCACTAGCATCCAATGGTTGACGTCACGAATTCAAAACTCCTTCGCACTTCTTGGCAACTTGTGACATAACAGTTGCCAAAACATGGCACCGATGTCGAAAGTTTTTTATACAGGGTGTTTTTGAATTGAGTACAGATTTTTGGGAGATGATAGAAGAGGTCCTTAGAAGTATTTTTTGTCATATGAACATGGGGTCCCCGCAGCTCCGTTTACTTACAATACTGCATTGAACAATCAAATGACACCGGGACGCAGTGTGCGTTGGTAGGCCTAGATTATTTTATTTTTAACAATTAACACAAACAATCTACTGTAATAACTTTTACAGTAATTGTTTGAAATGACCGCCATTTGCTTCATAGCACAATTCGCAACGCCTTATGATGGATTGATGTACGCGTGGAAACAGTTGATTTGCACGGTCGCTGATGTCACCTGCTGCCACGACAACACGAGCCGCCAATTCTTCTTCGGTATCTACGGGTTCGGAGTACACCATTGATTTTATGCTTCCCCATAAAAAAAAATCCATCGGTGTGAGATCTGGCGATCTCGGTGGCCAAGCAACTGGTCCGCCACGACCAATCCAACGACCAGGATATGTCTCATTTAGGTAATCTCTAACTGCTCTTGTGTAATGCGAAGGTGCGCCGTCCTGTTGAAACCACATCAAATGTCTGGTCATTAGTGGAACATCTTCAAGAAGACCAGGGAATCTCCTTGACAAAGTTTGTCCTAAGACTTTTCAACAAACAAGCCCTTGAACCTTGAAATTTCTTTGCAAACAATTAGTTTAAAAGTTATTATAGCAGATTGCTTGTGTTAATTGTTAAAAATAAAATAATCTAGTCCTACCAATGCACACTGCGTCCCGGTGTCATTTGATTGTTCAATGCAGTATTGTAAGTAAATGGAGCTGCGGGGACCCCATGTTCATATGACAAAAAAATCCTTCTAAGGACCTCTTCTATCATCTCCCAAAAAATCTGTACTCAATTCAAAAACACCCTGTATATTTTATCAATTTTGATTTCAAATTGAAAATTTTTATACATGCTACGTTGTTATTGAGACTTTCATCGTTCATTTTAAACCAAGTTATTTTGGGTGTGGAGTTTACCTTTGAATTTTATACGCTAGTGCTTGGCGATAATGTCGATGGTAGCACATGTGATGATGTTCAAAAAGTTTCAATATCGAATTTTTCGATGTTCCATTTTGAATTCATTATCTATTGAACAACTGTTTAGGTTAATGTACTGACGTATTGCAATGAAAAAACACGTAAACACGCCCTGGTTTTGTTTGAAATCGCTAAAATGGCGCTGTCAAATAAGGCAACCCCCTTCGTACTTTTTTCCAATATGGCCAATATGACAGATTGGTCATATGGCTAAGATAAAGAACCCGCCTCCGATTATGCCCGAAATGACTCGAAAATTTTGCTGTTGGCACTGGTTTGCACAAAATCGCTAAAATGGCGCTGTGTTGCGCAGAAATTTGAATTCATTAATAAAAAAAAATATTTTTTATTTAGTTTAATTACTTTTTATAATACAGTTTCGTACAAAATTTATGTTATTGTAAATAAAAGGAAAATTATATTTGTTTATCAAAGTTAAAATAAGGACATCAACAATAGATGTTTTGGAATGAGTAACAATAGAGTCTCATGAGCTTGTGACATGATAAAGTTATGTTTCTTGATTATTGTTTTTTTTATTATGCTCTTCCTCTCTCTTGACATGATTGTAATTCTTTTTCCATGTTGTGAAGTATATACATGTGTTGCTTAATTAGAAAGCAATTACTGCTATATTATGTATCTTATAGATAAATTAAATGGAAACATTTCTTTATTTATACATAAATAGACTGGTATATTTCCTTCTTCAACTTGAATCATCTCATAGGCAGTTATGAGCAGTAAGCAAAATGGAATGTTAAAATACTTAGCCTTAACATTCTGCTATTTATTTGGAAACAAACTATTCATACTCCAACAGGAGCTATCTAGCGCAATTGACGCAGCTGTTCATGAATGTAAAGCGGGTTTCACAAATTCCTTGCAGCGTGCAGATTTTGGCGCAGCGGTGCAATTTTGTGCACATCGACCACAAAGCAGGCGGACGAAGTTCAGCATGTTGAACCTGGACGGCCACAGCGGTGACAGCAGCAGCAGTGGCTCAACCATTCAGAAAAACTGAATTACCAGTAAATTCTGGGAAGGCAAAAGCACGAACCACGCACAGACATAGTATTCGAGTTAAGAGGCAGTTTGAACCTGCACATTGGCCGACTCCATTTGAGTTGAGAATAGAATGAACACGGCAAGCGGGTGATTAATGGCAGACAACCAAGGAGTTGTTGTAGTGACTTGTATGAAGTCATAGCCACTGACGATGCTTGCTATGCAGCTTTTTTTTTGTGAAACGAGAAACATTTGTGGTTATCACCAACTATCTGCCGCTTCTGGATGCGAATCCACAAGGTTTATGGCGCTGCTAGCTTTTTATCTGTGAAACCCGCTTAATTGCGCTCATTTAAATTATTTTACCCATCATGTGATTCTGTCATTCACGCACTTTCTTTCTTTTTTTAATCTTCGGTTATTTGAAAGCATACAAAAGAATGAAAATCTACAAAGGCACAAGAATTTCCCTGACTTATTATTAAGAAAAAAATTTCCTGACTTTTCCCAGTTTTCCAAACACATTTTAAATTTCCTTAACAATTCCTGGTTTTTCAGGTTCTCCCGGTTGGTAGACACCCTGTGATAGGTTGAACTTTTTTCCAGTACTTTAAAAGAAAAAGTTCTCCTGAAAGGTTTGCTTTTCCTTCTCATCTGATAAGTTTAAGCTTCACGAATTTTTTTTACACCATTCATTATTTTGCTTTCAAAACTGCTATCACACTGGCTTTTGACAGTATAAAAGTCGAATAGAATTTCAAAAAAAAAAACGAAATCTCTGTAAAGTTTTGAAATGTACAACATGCAAACATGTATCATAAATGTCATGAAATGAAAATTAAACGTTCAAAACTCGCAAATAGCTGTTTTTAGAAAAATTTTATAAACCAAAAGTAGAATTCAGGAGCTATCCCAAAAATGTGTTGGGTAGATCATGTTTGACAGAGTCTACACTGTACCATAATCATAGAAGGGAAGTAGTGAAACTTCTTATGCTTATACATTGACATAGAAGAAAAGAATTTTTTATTACTGAAGATTTATTGTTTAAATGAAACCAATTGTTGTATACATTTCTTTATTAGAGTTAAAAGTACACTAATAAGTTTAGATTACAATTTTTGATGAGATATTTGTAGAAAACTTGCAACCAAACATTAAAGTGGGCAGTCACTCCAAATTGTCTCCGCGGGAGTTTTGTGAAACTGTAGCGCTGCTACAGTTTGGGCTCCAATCACAGGAATTGTTTTGCAGTTTGGATCTTTTATTTGATTTAAAAGATACTGAAGAACAAATATTATTTATTTTTTCTTTGTTATATAGTTAAATAAATTGTTAATGAAAGTAAGTATATTTAAAAAATAAATTGAATAAAAAAACCCTAATAGATGCATAATCCTAGAAATCTCATATCATGATTACGGTACACAAAATGTTTCTTTAAATTTATAATTAATTTATTAAAAAGAAATGAACACAGCATGGTAAAAAAAAATTGACTTTTTGGATAGAGTGAAAGTGATAATAGGGGCTTAGAAGACGTCTTATATACAGGGGCTTATAGAAGGAGGAGGGAAGAAAAATGTAAGGAGGGAAAGCCAAAGACACTGAAAGCAGCTGTAGAAAGCCCCTTGACAAATTAGAGAATAGTTGGATGGAGAGCGGAGTGGGGGAAAGGTAATGAAATAATGGTGCCTTTGCAAAGGTTAATGTCATTATAGGGAATTGAATTTCATGAGAAAAGGACTCAAGAGTTTGTTGTTATGAAGAATATAAAGACTAACATCCTGTAAATTCATCCTGTAAAGGAATTAAGTATTTAGCGACTAACATCCTGTAAGGAATTTAAGTATTTAGCGACTGCATTTTGTTCACCGTGTATTTTGTATTATATCCAGACAAGTTTTCTGGCTAGAGAATTGAGGAGAAATGCTTGTAATGCAGTGAAAAGTAAAACAAATATAAAATTTGCAAAATTGCTCTCTTAATATTTGAACTCTTTTTCTGATTATACATGAACTGTTATTTATTTTTTAAGAGTATAATTCTGTTTTAAATTTATTAATAATAAAAGGCAATAAAGTTTAATAAGTCACAATTGAAATTTTATTTTTGATGTGTTTTCATTCATTTTAGATTTTATCACTTTGTAAATAAGAGTTAACAGGAAAATAAGCTTGGGAGCCAAAACAGCAGTGGTGCCATCATGCAGGGAACACGGAGAACTAGGGAGTTTCACTACTTCCCCTTCTATGATTATGGCGGTAGCTGTTGATACATTATAAGAGGGGGAGGGGTGTCACAACCATTTCCGGCCAACTTGTTCTAGATCATTTTGGAAGTTATGGATAATGTTTATCTAAACATATTAAAAAAATATAAAGATCACAACTGATTGTGTGAGAGGGCAATTCTTGCTGCTAAAACTGATACTGTCATTCAGGACATGATTCCAGGCTCTGTGACTGAATACAACTCTATTGAAACAGTTACATGTTGAAGAGAGATGTTGATAAGGATGTAAACAGTTTCTTAACTCCCTCAATCCAGCTATGAAGTATTTTTTAATATACACAGAAATAATTACTCATAGCCTTTTTTTGATATGCTAAAAAGTTAAGGGTGCAATGTCAATTTTCCTGGCCTAACCCAATTGTATACAAATTCCAGTACGAGCATTTTAAAGAATTCTTTTGTTTTTCCAGAGTGAATATTTACTGTATTAACCTCTTCACGACCAGCCTAAATTTTGAAGAATACCTCCCAGGACCAGATTTTAGGTATTATCTGACAAACCAGTGACGAACGTGCGTTCGTCATGTATAATTTCTGTAAGAAAATTTTGATGTACAATTTTCTTGTACAATTTCATGTACAATTTTGTAAGAAAATTGATATTCCCTGTGTTGGAAATTACAGGTCTCTTATCACACTAACCATTTATGGAAAAATGAACATGCAATTTGGAACAGAAGGAATAATAAATTCATTACACACATTCATTTTTTACGAATGATCTTCTACATCACTACTTGCATCGACATAATCATCATCATCCATTGTTTAGAAAAAGGAGCAAAAACAATGTAAAAACGGTGCAAATACAATGTACAACAGTGTTGAAATAAGCAATTAGAAAATAAACGCAATGGTTCCATCTATTGACAGGAAAATGGACCCATAAAGGAATAAATTGTCCCAGAAGAGTTTATTGTTTCATTCCTTAAAAACCACGTTTTCATTTTCATTGGACGGATGGTCTAGCTTGACGAACTCGTGTTCGTCACTGGTCGTGAAGAGGTTAATTCTGAAGATTTTTCATGCGTTCGTATTTATATTCAAAATAGGATAGTACAAAAATTCATCAAACAAACAGACCGAGCAATGCTGGGCATATCGGCTATAGTAGAATAAATATGGTACAAGAAAAATTTTGTCTTACCATTAGCAATTTTTTTTGATGCACCGGATTTTTTAGATGGGCTGGGTTTGTATTTTCCAGACTTGATGCACTTAATCATGTGCTTGTAGTATGGATTGAGTGGGTGGTCAAACTGCATGAACGAAAATTGTGTGTTCTTTGATTGTTTGGTTTTGATGACAATCTCCATTTGAATGCCATGCTGAGCTACAAATACAGCGGTCTTCTCAATGATGGCATTCATCTTTCCAGTTGGTGGCTAATGAGAAAAATACATGAAAATAAGTAATCTTTCATAAAAATAAAATTTAAACAAATAGCAAGTTAAAAACAAAAAATTACCGTAATTTTCGGGAGTAACGCCGCGGCGTTTCTGTTATTAAAAGTTAAAAATTCGGCGTGTGCGGCGTATCAGCCACCGCGGCGCTACTACCGGAGATTTTACAAAAAAAAAAAAAAAAAAAAAAAAAAAAAAAAAAAAAAAAAAAAAAAAGAGAAGATAGATAGATTCTACACATGATTAAAAATTCACTCCGATAACGATCGAGCGTGATCGTCCATCGACAGCAGGTGATTCACTCGATAATAAAGCACTCTTATCATCGACGAATTTATAGTATCGGTGGTTTTTATCGACGTTTTCATCGAAGGAAATATCGATGTATTTGAACATCGATGGTTTCAGGCATCGATGATATCCAACATCGATGTCTTCCGCAAATCGCGCAGTGTAATCAGTCATCAACAGGAAATAAATTATTTCAAATAATCCACGCTTTTAGTGCGGCTTTTTGCCCAGAGAGGCTATTTGGCTAATGATCAACTGGTCTAATTTTCGCGTTCGTCAATAGAGGGCAACCAATTAGAATAATCGACGCCCGCTAGAGGTCAACCAATCAGAATAATCGACGCCCGCTAGAGGTCAACCAATCAGAATAATCGACGCCCGCTTGTATGACACCTGTTGCGATATATAAGGGGCCGCTTTTGGTTTCATGGCAATCAGTATTTGGTTTCAATCTCGACGAGCATAATCTCCCAGTATTTCTCTCTCCAACGACTTTTGACTTTATTTCATTCCGATTCGGAAACATCGGATTTTGAAGGATTCGACTAATAAAATATATCTTATAAATATTGAATTTTGGTTTGTTTATTGAATTTCTTATAAAACGCGATTATACAAAACGGACCGAGTGTGAGGGGGGGGGGGTGCGGCGTATCGGCCGCCGCGGCGCTACTCCCGGAGATTTAACATTTTTGTTAAATTTTGGCGTGTGCGGCATATAAGCCGCCGCGGCGTTACTCCCGAAAATTACGGTAATTAATTTTCTATTGTACATTTTTGATGCAAGAATGTTATACAATTTTCCTGTGGGGATTCGTTAGATTTAACGTTTACGTTGCACCATTATACCAATGTCCCTCCAGGATCTTCGTGAATGGTTAATACCTCACCACGGAATGCTTCATCAGGTTTGGGACGAAATTGATTATCGTGTTGATGTGTGTGGTGTAACTAAGGGGTGCACACATTCATAGACTGTAAATAATGCATCTCAAACTTGGACTGTTGCTCTCCTAATAAAGCAAGTTGAACCCACAACATTTATGAAACCACAACATTCTGTTATGAAAACCCTGTATAAGTTTATTGATAGCATTCCAACATAGTAAGTACAAAAGGGAACAGGAAAAGAAATGGAAAGGGAAGTTGGGAGGGGGAGGGGCACACACTGGTGACTAAAACAATTCAAAATGACTTACCAAGAATAAAACAATTCTTTAGCAGACATAGAAATGACAGAAGCCACTTCTACATATCTGGCTGCTACAATCAAGTGGAATAATCTGTTAAGTCGAGAGGGAGGTCATTTTTTAACCCTCTGGTACATATACTAACATACGGTCTCTCTCAGGGACCGATCCATGAAATCTTCAGTCCTACAGCTCAAACATGTGCAAATAAATGGTTGATTTCTTCTGTAGCTTCACTTTTCATTTAGTTTATGATATATGCATAAGCAACTGTTTTTATGTATGCGTGATAATGAAATATTCATACTTTTGGTCTTGTGGACCGATATTAGTAATGGTGTAATTATCTTCAACGATTTTTTTTGTTTATTAATTTTTTTAAAATTCTGATTAAATAATAATTTAAAAAACAAAATTTTTTAAATTAAATTCACTTCTCCTGCATCCCTATGGAGTTCTTCTTGTATGGAGCAGTTTGTGACGTCATAGTTTATTTTTCCAATTTGATTGTTTCTATGGAGGGGAACAGTGAAATAAAAGAATTGTTTCACAAAATAACTGTCGAAGTTTGTTTCAACAATTGGACTTTTTAGACAACGAAGACTGGAAAACGCATGCTCAAGAAATAATGGAAGAATTTTTAAACGAAGCAGCACTTCCGCTATACAAAAAAGAATTTTTTAATTTTTTTCCCTTTCAAGTTTGGAAATGAAGTGCTATTCTGTGTTGATGGTATATTTTAATTTTTTTTTAAATTTCATCCTCAAAATTTTTTTTTTATTGTCCTCAAATGGACCAGAATAATTATATTTGAAATGTTTCAGGAAAAAAAAAAAGCTTTCAATAAAGTTTCATTTATTTTTTAAGTAACAAAAGAATAAAAAATTCCACGTTTTTAAACAGGATTTAACCCACGTATCTAACTAAGTAACATTTCAATTGAAGGGTCGCTAACAGATGGTCAATTAGGGTATTACATCTAAGGTTGAGAACTTGCCAGTCTGGTGTTGAGGTTTGCAATGGGTAAGTTTTTGTTGAATGACATTAGCTTTTAAATATTTATTAAGAAAAGAGTGTACACTGTAACTTTAAAAACGTTTATTTCTGAAAAATGAAAAGACAAATTCCAGATAGAACTCTATATGTACAGCGGTACTTACAGTGGTCCAATTACAGTCTTTGTTAATAAAGGCTTGATATCTCCGGGTCATGCTATCTACTAAGCTGGCAGCAAACTGTAGAGCTAAAGTCTTCCAAGACTGTCGAATATGTACAAGCAGCTCCTCATTTCCTGCAGAGCTTATGCACTACCCTATCAAAAGTCATGGAACAACCCTGAATTGCATGAAAATGAGACATTCCTTTGCAATTTCACTGTTGGCATTCTTCCCAGCACTACATAACAAAGTATGCTATTATGAGATGATGCTTGCGTGAATGCTGTAAAAATGTCTCAAAGAAAAGATCTTTCATACTTCCAAAGAGGTACAAATTGTTTGGTGCCATCTCGCAGGCAAAACTGTTAGAGAGACGTCAACCCTCCTAAACATCCCGGAATTGACCGTTCACAACGTCATCCGGGCATGGAAAGAGAAAGGCACCACAAGCGTTCCGCCTAGGATGACGCTTCAAGATCATGTCGGCCAGAGACCAAAGGGCTCTTCGTAAAGTTGTCACTGCAAACCATCACACATTGCTTGATGGACTGACAAGATCGTTCATAGAGTCGACGGGAACAACTGTGAACACCCTGACTGTTCGCAGGGAACTGCATGCAATGTGTTTTTATGGTAGAGCGGCATCCCACAAACCTCACATCAGCAGCAGCAACGCAGTGAGGAGATTGCAACGGTGCAAAGAGCGTTGACATTGGACTCTGGATCAATGGCGAATGGTTGAATAGAGTGATGAGTTCCGCTACACCATCTGCCAATCGGATGACGGGTGTGGATATGGCAAACGCCCGGCGAACGTTATCTGCCAAGCTGTGTCGTGCCCATGGTGAAGTTCGGCGGAGGGTCGGTGATGGTGCGGGAGTGCTTTTCATGGTATGGGTTGGGTGCAATCGCTTCTGTGGACAGACATCTAAATGAAGAGTGTTTACCAAGACATTCTGGACAACGCAGCACTTTGGCAATGGCACCCATAAAGCAAGGGCTGCAGGCACATGGTTTGATGAAAAGGGGGTTCTAAAACTTGACTGGCCTGCACAGAGCCCTGATCTGAACTCCATCGAACATCTGTGGGACGTGTTGGGGCGTCGATTGCACGCATGTGCGGAACGCCCGAAATCTGTGACCGAACTGTCCAAGATACTTACGGCAGAATGGCGAAAATTACCTGTCGAAACGTATCAAAAACTTGTGGACAGTTTGCCCCAGAGAGTAGAAGCTGTGATAGCAGCAAAAGGTGGACCAAGAAGATACTAAAATATGTATATTTTTGAGCGTTTCTATTAAAGCGATGGTGTCCCATGACTTTTGATAGGGTAATGTACTTCATATCAGCATATACATCTTCTAGGGGATTGGCATCAGGTGACCGAGATGGCAAATCTAATAGCAATCTATGTTGTGCCTTCCATCGCTTACAAGGCTAGTCATTGTAGTCTTAAGAACTCAAATTTGTCTTGTCCTTCCGTACAACCTTCAAACAGATGGCAAACAGACATTTTGTAGATTTGGGTCATTCTGTGAGCATTTAGTTTTCCAATATCGACGCACAATTCCCAAATCAAATTTTTTGAGAAGCAATCCCAGACATGGTCAGGATGCTTAACCCGGCGTCACTCGCGCGAGTGGTGTTTACGCTGCACTTTTTGATTTTTTTAAATTTAGCTCATCATACAGTGGCGCTACCTTGTGATGACTTCCATGTATTCCAAGTACAACTTACTGACAACAGATAGCGCCGATACTGATCTCATTTTATCGAAAGTGAAGAGTAAAGCTGTGTTTTCCACACTTGGTCTCACTCTGCGGTGTGTTAATTATTGTTAATTTGGATGAACATGTTATAGTTATTTCTTAAGTTATGTGAAATAAGCTCATAAATCATTTATGTAATTTTTGTAACGTTTGAATGTATGTTCCCTTTTGCCTTCCGTACTTTTGTGTAAAAAGATCTCAGATTTGTGCCTCTTGAGCTTCCGTAG
Source organism: Rhysida immarginata (assembly GCA_023313115.1). Lineage (NCBI taxonomy): Eukaryota > Metazoa > Arthropoda > Chilopoda > Scolopendromorpha > Scolopendridae > Rhysida > Rhysida immarginata. The sequence continues at coordinate 1,289,165 of JAHWFO010081061.1, read as the reverse complement.
TTTTTTGTAGCGAAAAAACTTCCTCCCCTGTCATGGCTGCCGTTAATGAGGTTGCCACACACGTTGTAACTCTTGTGAATGTAATGTCAAGATGCAATCAATAAAGTTCTTGCTATTAAGTCTAAGTAGTCTACGGTTTGAGTCTTTATTATCCACATCATCTTTATTCGAACTGGCATCAGCGAAATTAGGCCGATTTCTTAACACAATTAACACTGTACAAACAACGCTGCGCGAGCAGTCATGTAAGTAAACTCTGCGGTGCAAACACCACTATGCGAGCAGTCATGTAAGTAAATTTTTGACATAAACATGATTTTTTTAAAACACTTTATTTGTTTTTAATCTTTAACTTTATTATTTTCTTCTAATTTGTATAAGTGATCATAAATTGCACTATCTTGAGTTCTCAAAAATTGCAAAAATGAGTCGATTATGTGTTTCCAGTTTGTTTTTTTTCCTATGTGATTTTTTGAAATCTATTTCATTTTCTTTTCAAAATATGGTTATTATAATTTAAATTAATTTATATAATTTGTAATACTAAAAAATTTTAAAAAATGTTAAAATTAAAAATTAAATATAAAATTAAAAATTAAAAAATGTTAAACTTAACAAATTAGAATGTAAAAATGAAAAAAAAGCTACGATTTTGGCATAAATTTATAAAAGAAATTTATAAAAGTATAATAAAAATCATTTTATGTTATTTTATCTCACTGAGTTCTTTTTTATCAAATAAAATCAAGTTCTTTTTTAAAAAGTGTGGTGTAAACACCGAAGCACGGGTAGTGCTGTTATAAAATTTGGCACGAGTGGCGCCGGGTTAATGGTACAGTGCAAAATTCTGTTTGTGGAGAATGACCATGCTGAACGCAGGGAATCATGCCACTAAAACAAGGACCCATCTGTAAAAACGACATTGTCCCACCCACGATCCATAATTTCCTGTGCCCACTGGAGAAGTCTCCTCACATGGTTTTCAACAAGAGATGTTTCTTCACCATACTCCACCATTTTATGTTATTTCTTCTGCAAATGATTTCTTATTGTCTATAGAGACAATTTAGTACATTTATATCTCAGTTTATCCTGTCCTTCCTGTAAGATTATTTCTGGATTCTTCATGAAGATCTGTGACCTGCTTGTCTTATTGTTTAATGGTCTTCTTTGTTACATCTCATTCCAGTAAGTCCTCAACATTTTTGTGGTCTTGAAAATGCTTCCCCATTTCCTTACAAATGACGGTGTCTTTTTCTATGTTGTGTGCAGCAGCTGCTTGCAACATTTTCAGACCTTTCGCATGCAAACGCAAGGAAACTGCTTCGAACCGTTTCGCATATTTCACACTCATTGCAGTTTCGCAGCTGTATTAAAACTCTTTGCATTCAAATTAGCCTGCTCATGCAGCATGCAGTACATGATAACCACTGTTGCCAAAAAATTTTCCAATCTCTGTTACTAAGAAAGTTATAGTGCATTAATTACAGAAACTGCATGTTGTTGAAATTAAACAAATTTAATGTTAGATTAGGCAGGAAATAACAGAAAAACAATTATCAGGAAGGAGGGGCCTCACCCACCAAATTCTGATTACAAGATGACACCTCATTTCTGGAAATAAACAAGCTCCTCTTGAATTCAGTGCTATATGGTATATTAAAATTTACCGTTGCTTTTGCAAAATATGTAAAACAGTAATAATTAGTATTTGAAGTTTTTTTATCCAAAGTGTCACTTAAAGTGACATTTTATAACAGTAATACATTTTCTAAACACACATTCACGCAGAGTCATACGAGCTCTAATCATTACTGCAAATTTGAAAAATCTTAATTTCTCCCCTCCCCAACATATGGGATATACAGTAGAAAACTCCTCCATAAAAGAGTTCACCATTCAAGGCTTCAAGTTTATGCTACCAGCTAGTCGAAAATTGGGAAAGGGGGGGATGTAACTTAGACTTATTTCTTTATTTTAAGCTAAATACTGGGCAGAGGAAGAGTTTTAATTTTTTATTTTGATGAAGTATATATTATATTTCTTTAAAAATGCCACAGCATTTATTTCGGCAATACATCGTGTATATACAGTAAGTGGTGTTTAACCTTTTTATCATGAAGAACCACTTTCACTTTTAAGAAGAATCTCTCAGGCCACTTTATTCTATCAAGTGACGTTAATGGTGGTGTCTAGTTTCTGCAACTGATAACAAACCACTCTATCTTTGGGCAATTCTAATTGGCCTGACAGGAGCCTCACTGAGCTAACTCAGATACTAATGATGCACTGATATCATTTTTTTTTTTTTTTTTTATTGTAAACTTAGTAGAAAAGGAATAAAGTAATAGCACTAAAAACTGAGAATTTATAAAAGGTAAGAGAGAGAAACAAAAAAAAAAAAAAAAATTTACGCGTAAGAAAACGTTTGATAAAAGGTCATTTAAGCAGTTTGAAACACACGAGACAATGGGAACTTGGTTGTCGGCTACAGTGGCCCCAAAGGACACAGGTTGAACATCACTGATTTACAGTATTTCACACAAGGCTTTAGTGATTAAAATTATTTGAGTCATGAATAACGATTAACGAATAATTTCTGGAAAGTGTGATTAATAAATAATGATTTATGATTGATTTTATTGAATAATGTAAATGATTAATGATTATTGATTAATTTTATTAATTAATATAAACAAATAATACAAATGATTAATTTCATTGAATAATACAAATACTGTACTCTTAAATTTCCTCCTCTGATTAACAATTCGACTAATGAATTATTCTCCCAAATGATTAAGGTAGACCGGTTTGCAGCGAAGGGCGTTTGCCATTGCTTCGAGAAAGACCGGTGGGTTCCAGTGATGCTAAAATGTCTGTGGTGGTGAGGGCACGATGTATCGTGTCATTTAGATGACTATGGCAGCTTCTACGGCCAAAGCTGTTGCAGCTAAGGGGGTGGAGGCACGGCCTTCTAGATACTACCAGGCCTGAACATGGAAAAGATAAAGCATTATTAAGTCAACGACATAATCTTACTGCTTCAACAATACAGTACTGACATCATGTTCAGGCCTGGTAGTTTCTAGGAGGCCGTGGTAGAAGGCCTGCTCATCAATAGTTGCACCGCAGCGGCAAGGATGTGGAAAACATAGGCGGGCACCTAAGCGAAGGCTGACGGCGATGCGGATGGAGTTGTCGTCAAGGAAGGCACCCAGGGCGGGGGAAGGCAGGGCATGTAGCCAGCTCCCTCATTCACTTGTAGGCGGGCGGTTGATACAGTGTCCGGTTTTTCGGTAAAGAGAGATTTATGAGTGCGTATGTCGTGAAAGTTCAATCAGACTCGTTGAAGTTTGCGGAGCTCAGGGGCTGGGAGTGGAAATTCGTCTCGCATCCAGAGTGCTTCTGCTTTGGCAACGTGATGGATTTTAGGGGGCAGGCCAGAATTTGTAAGAATGGAAAAGACAAGGTCTCTGGCTGAGTATGAGGAAACCAGGAAGGCTGGGAGAGAGCATACTTCAGCCAGGCAGACACCAAGAACTCCCATCCTGATGGGAAGTGAGGCTTGCCTCCAGGAGGTGGTGGAAAAGGTAATGTTGCGTATGGACTGGAGACCTGATCTATACATAGAATCAAGGTTCTGAAGGGATGGGGAAGAGCGCAAGATGTAGGTGACGCGAGATAAACTAAGGGAGTGTTGAAGGGTGTAAAGAGGGTAGTGGGATTGAAGTTGGCTGATTTTGGTTATCGAAAAAAAGAAGTTGGACAACAAATAGGCCTAACGAAGGTTGCTGCTTAATTATAATAGCCACCAGAGTCGATTATAATTAAAATATTATAAAACACCTCTATTTTATAGAATAGTTAATAATAAATGCATATTTTTCGAGGTCTATATTAGTAACAATTAAAAATTGGATTCAAGTCAGAAAGAATCAGACGGCAATAATAACGAATACGCTATTCAGTAGAGGCCAAATCTTTTCAAGAACTTAATTAGAGTTAGGCTACCGCACACTACAAACTTTTGATCGGCCGACAGTTTAATTGGTTGCTTAGTTGGTATGAAGACTATAATGTGAGTGCGTACACTCAAGGGTTTCTAGTCGACCGATAGACCGACCGAGAAACAGTTGGATGGGCTTCCCGATTCCCTTACAACTGTAAAGTCGGCCAACCATCGGCAGACTGCTTATTCAGTATGGTGTACTATGCGAGGGCGCACACTCGCCGACTACGCCGGCGTGCAGTGGACAGTGCCATAGCCTACAAAGAGATAAGATTAGCTCTTTTGCAGTGCAAAATCTTGGCGTCAACTATCATCACTATTTTATATAAATACAAAAGTTAGACAATGTCATTAATTAATGACTCATTAATGGAGACTTTAATTGAACAGATAGAGCGAAGACCAACTTTATATAAGAAAAATTTAAGTAAGTACTCAGACATAAATTTGAAGAAAAAACTATGGGATGAAGTATGCGAAGCTGTTGTTCCTGAATGGAGTCAACTTGATTCCGAGGCAAAAAGAATACAAGGCAATTACCTATTTATATATGGATAGATTTATTTTAATTAAGTTAAGCAATCGGTCGATTGTATCCGACAGTCTGCACACTAACAGCCAATCAAATAGTTTAGTTTGCCTTGTGTGCGCGAATGTAACCCAACCAGCCTAAACTATCTGCCGATACTTTGTCCGTAGTGTGCGATTAGCCTTGAGGAAATTTAAACTTTAATCACTAATACTAATAAAATTAAACATTAATTATCAATATTATTCTTTAAAATATTCATTTATATTATTCAATAATTAATCATTAATCATTATTCATTTATATTATTCAACTATTAATCATTATTCGTTTATATTAATCAATAAAATTAGTCATTAATCATTAACATTATTCAATAAAATTAATCATAAATCATTATTCATGATTAAAATAATACTTTTAATCATTAATCGTTATTCATTATAGCAATTGATAATCATATAGCAATTGATTAACGAATCACTAAAGCCTTGATTTTACAGTATTTACTTTGTGTTTTATTTTACTTATTTGTATTTATAAAACATGTATGTCAGGGCATGTTTAACACAGGAAATTAATGGCATTCACTATTTCACACAAGTTTCTGCCAATACAATGGATCTTGGAACGTATTTGTTTTGTATGGTGTAGCCCTAATGTATACAAAATGCTTAAGTGTATGTTATTATTTAATTTTATAAACTTACAAATTGACAATATCACTTACAACTTCCATGCCTTCAGGTACTCCTAGTTCTGATGGAGCAATAAAAGGTTCTTCGGATATATCAACTATAAGGGGGAGGAAAAAAAAAAAACTGAAAAATAGTAAGCTACTATAAATAAAACTATATGAAAAATCTGTAAAGCTCTCGGCCATATTCAATTACCAAAATCTTTAAGATTTAGATACCACATCTTTTAAATTATCATACAGGTACAAGGTATGGTATTTCTTTATCCAAGATGGCAAGGAATAATTATTGCTCAGGGAAATTCAAAAGTAATGGACAGGTTTCCTTTCCTTTCCCAAATAAATAAAATCTTGCAAACATTCCAAGAAGAAGCTTTAGCTGTGATCCTCCTTTTAACAATGCTTGGAAAATAAACAAAAAGTAACAGTGTATTCATTCTTGATGAATAGATTGTAATATGGTATACCATTATTTTGGTATTCTTAATAGTCGCTGTTTTAGCATGTGCAATCAATTTGAAAGGGTCCACGACAAAGCCTGAAAAGTTGATACAGCCAAACTAAGTTGAAAAGCCTTGCTGATCATTCCTAAGTGGGACAAAAGCCTTGATGATCATTTTGTCAAAAACTAAATTTGAAAAAGTTAATTAGTTTTCAAGTTATCGTGAAAATGGTGGCCAGGTAGATGGATAAATGTAGATATCAAGTTTGCATTCTTATAAGTAGCTTATAGCAAAACTCTAAATAAATAAATGTCAAAAGTGGCATCACAATTTATAATATTTTGCTACTTAATGGTAATTTAAGTGGTAATGGGTTGTAAAAAAACAAAAAAGTCACTGGGCCATTCCACATTAATTTACCCAGATAAAAAATGAATTGTCACCCACAATTTCAGATTTTTATGGAACTTTTTTTTAATATAGGGTAATTCAAAAGTTACTTGAGTAGTGCATGGAAACGTGTACATTTTGCCTGAGCTGAAGGAGGAAATCGCCATTGAAGTTCAGCAATTCTCGCCAGCCATATTGAGCAGTGTTTCACAACATGCAATTGCGTGTTAACCGATGTCGTGAGACCAGTGGTGGGCATTTCCAGCATCCATTTTCATTAAATACCATTTCCAGTCATTGCACAGTACCTTTGAATCTTGATCATTATGTTAAAAATAAAGAAATGATGAATTTGCACTTAATAACAATAAATTGAAATGGTGGAATGGAACATTTGCACAGGGCTATCACGAGTTGATGATACAAATTCAAAAAAGAAAATTGAATTTTTTATTGAAGAGGAAGCTGTTCATGACGTTTTTATTTCGTTTGGGGTGCTGAAATGAATGCTTTTGCCATTTCTTCTTTATTTTTTTTTTAACTTAATTTCTCTAAAAAGACTTAGCCCATTTCCATAAAAAACAGGTCAAAGCATTGTTAAAGGACCCCTCTAAGAAGGAATTAATTTTTATTAAAAAAAAAAAAATTGTAGGGGGGGGGGGGTAGTAAATAACTCCAAAATGCTCAATACAGCAAATAAGTCATTTACAAAAAAAGTTTGCCTTAATGAAAGGAGTCCGTACATGTCGAGTTTATTCAGTTTGGTTCGCTGGTTTGAATGTTACAGCCATTTCTTAATTTTTAGGAAAAAAATAATCTCTCTAAACAGGCTTACTTAAATATTTTTCTATAAAAAGAAAATATCTAACAAAATTATTTTATATTAAAAAAAAAAAGCTAGGTTTTAAAACTTTATAATTTAATCACCATAGGAATCGCCCTCCCCCCTCATCTATTCCTGCCCTCACTGAATACTATCTCCATTAGCAGTGAACACAAAAATCAAGCACCCAGGCCTTCTCTTTAGGTGGTTTTGGTCTAACCGAAAATTGTGGACAAAAAAAAAGTGACTTAAATTAAAGTGAGTTAATTAAATTTTTTTTTTAAACATTAAATTAAGGAAGTTTTATATTTATATGCCATGTTTCATTCAAGTTTTTTTTATTTTCTTAGTTTTGAGAATGGTAAAAAATGATAAAAATAAATTTTTCCTTAAATGTTTCATGTTATTTTCAAAAGGTGAGGCAGTAGAGTTAACAAGCTAAACTTTTTTATAAAATTAAATTTAAACATATGATCTAAAAGAATACAAAATAATAATAATGGGATTTGGCTAGCTTTATTATTAATTTAGCTGGTTAATGACTCATTTTAGCTCAGAATATTTTAACATAGAAAAATGAATGAATGAAAGTGGATGTTTCCGATAGAGGCTATCCTTGTTAAAGCGAAGACAGTTCTCTACATCAAGAAAAATATTATAGTGTGACAGTTTGTCAGTAGATATTGTCGTATAGCTAAAGGGGAGGGGCAGACTGCTGTATGTGATTCCTTAGCTGTATTTTGCAGCGTGTGCAGTTATAAAATATTGAGTTTGTGTAATAAATTGTTGCTGTAGATAATTTAAGCACTTTTTTTTTTTATCGTAATTGTTGTCTCTTGTCAGAAGATATCAGAGATGCTGCAACAATGAGAGCGAGAAATGATCAATAGATTGTTGCAGCACTGATTCTCCAGAGAGCTGCTCTTTTTGGAATGCTGGAAATAATTTTTTTTTGGCATGAGCACCAAGTCGTTGTTACAAGCGAGAAGGAGAAGTGGCCCCGATACATTCGCTGGTGGACACGTTCTTTTGTTTTTCGTTAAGTCGTGCTTAAGACCTTAGCTTGGCCATTTGCAGCCAAGGAGATTGTGACATGTGATGTCAGTTTTTTTGTTTATTATCTAATTTTTCTGTTGCCATTAATTTATTCATCTTTGTTTTCGATTTTGTTTGCATCTTATAATATTTATTTGTTTTTTGTTTAAGTATTGCCATTTCACAATAATTATTTAAGCTGTTATTTTAAGTGAAATATTAAAAATTAGTTCTCCTAACGAGTTAGCATTGTCGAGAGAGATGAAATTCTCAGTATTCCACGGATGCTGACTCGTTGGGCAATTGTTGAGTTTTGTTTTGTTGTTTTTAGAATCTATGAAAAAGATAGTTATACAACCTCTGACAATTAAGTTCGGTGAATGAGTTCACACAACAAAATGCAAAACAGATAGAGCCACATTTACTTTATTGTCCTTCGAAATAATCACCCTGGAAGGCAATACACTTTTGGGATCGGGTGTATAAGTTCTGGAAGCTCCTTAGGGATGGCTTTAAGTTCACGTGTCACATTTGCTTGAATGTCTGGAATGTCTGCAAATCTGTGTCCCTTTAAGGCCCGTTTCAGGCGTGGGAACAAGAAAAAGTCTGCCGGTGCCAAGTCTGGTGAATAAGGTGGATGAGCTATGGATACGACCCCTTTGTTGGCCAGAAACTGTTGCACGATTACAGCAGTGTTCCTCTTTGATCCATTATCCACAGTTACGTGCGCACGCTACACTTTCAACTGAAGAAACGAGCATCTGCTAAACCACTGCACGCACAAACATGACCTGTCTGAACTTGCTTAAACAATGAGTGGGCTTGCATTCACATGCATTGTTACTCGTGTAAAGCTCGCACAGATTAGTGTGTGACGTCATTCACCGAACTTAATTGTCAGAGGTTGTATATATGAAAAAAACAACTTCTGATCGGGATGGTCATGTTTCTTTTCGATGAGCAGCCAAAATTGTAGGTTTTAGTTAAGCCTATCTTCCCGATGGTGTTTTTTCGAACAAGGGGTCACTCAATCGGCTGACTCTGGTTATGCTGTTAAGTAATTTGCGTTTGTGATTAAATTCAATTGATGATGGAAAACATTTTGCAGTTTTAACGATGTTGTCTTTGTTCGTTTTACGCCGTGAGTATCTCTGCTAAGATGAACCACCGATGTTCTTTTGTCCTGTTCCACGCCGGAAGCGTTCTCCTGCGCCGACGCGCTTGACAGTTAAGCCGTGTCAGATGGTATTCCTATGTGGGATTTATCTTCGGAGTATTGGTGAGTTGTCTTAGAAATTATTTTGACAGGCCCCGGCAAGCTTATCGAAGGAACGGTGTACATTTCGAGTGGCTACAGCCAGCTTGCCCCTAGCCAGTGAAACCTACGAACCCATTGAGTTCCAAACAGTGCAAAGGAACTGGGTACAGTTCATGTACAAACAGAAGTGCATTCTGAATGGAATTGTGCATGTTGTAAAAGTGTTGTATACTTTCCTTAAATTAATGCATAAAGTAATTGATAATGGAATTTGAAGACTGGTGTGAGGTGGCGCAAGAGTTCTGCCACTGCTCAGCTCTGGTCTCCTCTGTGTAGAAGTAAAGCATTTATTTAGCGCTGGTGGCTCCGCTTGGGTGCTGTTGGCGGTCACTTATTCACGGGCGCTGAATGCGAATTACTCGGTGTCCCGTTTCTGTTAATGGTCTTAACAGACACATGGAAGCATCAGGAGTACCTTGTTTGTATTAGTCAGTGTTAGGGACTGGTGAAGGGTTATTGTGCCCCCCCCCCCTTCCAATTCACATAATCAAAGGGTGCAAGAGACGTTTGCCTTACATTGTGGGTGATACTGAAATGTCACAGGTGGGTGGCCGATGCAACCAGCAACCGAGCATCAGAGAGCTGAAGGTTTTTGTTGAGAGCTCAGCACAAATGCATGCAGACCTTGTCAAGCCACAGGCATAAAACGTTGAATGAGAGAGTGCCTGCCAAGGTGGAGAAGCTTGTAAAATAAATTAAGTAAAGATTAATTACAGTGTGTTAGTAGGGGCTCCCATCGTTTATGTTTAGTGACCTAGGAAATTAGGTCGTTGTATATATTTGTTTTTAATGAATAAATGATGGCAACAGTGTTTTTTGTTGTGCCTTTTAAACCCACAAAACCAGTCTCATCCCTTATTAACAGGCCTCAAAACCGTGATTACTCTCGGGCGTGTGTGGGGATTGCTTTTGGGTACCCCAAGTTACGGAACCTCACTCTGATAGGCACGTGAATTCTGAGAGAGGCCACTGGCTACGTAGGAGCACTGCCCTGAGGACAAGCGTATAGACGACACACCAGACCAACGTGGGCAAGCCAATTTGCTGAATTTAATGCAGTATGTGTTGATGTTATTGTTCTTGGTGTTTGGGGAAACCAAACTCGGATCAAGTCCAGAAGCCTATCCCAGAGGCAGACCCAAGAGAGGGCCAAGCCCAAGGGACTCTAATGCAAGGGAGGGAAAGTTACGCACTCATGGGAGTATTGATGTTTGGGTGTATAACTTCCTTACTATGCGACAGGTGTTTAGAATTGTGGCTTTCTGTAAGGTTTTGTATAAGTGTGGGTTTAAATTTAGTGTTGACAAGCTTTTGTGTAGCGAGTGTGAAATAATCCCAGTGGCAGAAAGAACAATAGGAACAATGTGTACTCTGTTAACTCCCCAAAGGTGTTTTATTTCGTGTGTAAGATCCGTATATTTAGTGATCTTGTCAGTGTATAACTTTTGTAAATTGTGTGTGTTGGGGATGGAGATGTCAATTATGTAAGTCACTTTGTCTTGCTTATCCACTAGTATAATGTCTGGTCTGTTATGAGGGATAGTTTTGTCAGTGAATATAGCTCTGTCAAAATATAGTTTATGTGTGGTGTTCTCTAAGACAGTGTCTGGGATATATTTATAGTATGGGGTATGAATGTGTATATTTATAGTCCCTCAGCTTGTGTATATTAGCTAGCTGTTGGTGTATGATATTGGCTACCTGGTTATATCTGTGTAAATAATCTGTCTGCGTGAGTATTTTGCAACTGAATATGACGTGTTGGATGGTTTCCTCAGCGATATGGCATTTCCTGCAAGACTCATCAGTTGAATCTTTGATAATATGTTTTCTGTAGCTTTTAGTGTTAATAACCTGGTCTTGTATGGCAATCATGGTTCCTTCAGTTTCCTTAAAGAGACTCCCTTCACTCAACCAAAAGTTCGACGCTTTCTTGTTGACATGCGGCTGGTTGAGGTCAGAAAGATGTCTACCATGGAGTTGCTTTCCGAGCCATGACTGAAGTTTAGTGCATGTTGTAAAAAACGTTATGGGTGTTCTGCATGCTGTTCAAATTCAAAGGTGTGTATTTTGTATCAGCCATGCAGACTGCTTTGTGTAATGGTGATGTGTGTTGTTTAGAGTAAAAGAATTCTCTGAGTGACTGAGTCTGTTTCTGGTGTAGATCTATTATATCAATAAGACCTCTGCCTCCCTCTGAACGAGGCAGGGTGAGTCTTTCAATAGCTGCGTGTGGTTGGTGCTTTCTGCGTTTTGTAAGCAGTTTACGTTGTTTCCTTTCAAGCCCCTCAAGATCTGCGTGTGCCCACTGTATGACTCCAAAGGAGTAGGAGAGTATTGGCGTGGCATAAGTATTGATGGCCTTGATTAAATTTCTGGAATTTAAATGCGTTTTAAGTATTGTCTCTAGCCTATGAAGATATTGTTTAGTGAGTGCATTCTTTGTGTTTGTGCTCCAGAAGCTTGGCTTGCTTAAATCCTAGATATTTGTAAAATTCGTCATTTTCCATAGCAGCAATGTGATCTGGTTCTTTTAATGTGAAGCCCCCCTTCCCTGAGTACTCCATTTTCAATGTGAATGGTTTTGCATTTCTCCAACTCAAATTGCATATGTATGTCTGTTGAAAAAGTTTGTGTTATGTCGAGTAACTGGTGCAATTGTATTTGTGTGGAGGTGCAGATTTTCATGTCGTCCATGTAGAGTAAGTGTGAAAGCGTGTAGTGGAAGTTTTTATTGTGTTTAATTGTGTAGCAATGTACTTTCTAAAAATGTGATAAGTGTAGGGTTTATTTTATATAATCGTAGTGTATATAAAAGCCATGAGTGTGGGACACTATCAAAGGCCTTTTTGTAATCAATGTTGGCAGGTGGTGTCGATGTTTATTTTGAGTTTGCCATAGGACCACACTGTCTATCAGGAGTTGCTCCTTACAACCCATGTGATTTCTATGGCATCCCTTTTGTTGCTCACTGAGAAAGTTGTGTGTCTATGTGTGTATAAATCTTGTTTGCGATACAGGAAGTTATTATTTTGTAAAGTGTAGACAGGCATGTGATAGGTCTATATTGTGTGGGATCTGTAGTGTTATGTGACTTTGGTACCATGTATGTTATTCCTTGTGTGAGGAAATGTGGCAATGTCTGTGGTGTTTGCAAAGTGTTGGAGATCTGTTTTGCAAGGGCCAGATGCAAACAGGTGAAGCGCTTATACCAGAAGTTCTGAATCCTATCTACACCTGGAGCCTTCCAATTGTGAGTACGTTTAATGACTTGTGAGAGTTCATTTGCTGTTATGTCAGTATAAGGCATGTTTGATAGTGTGGATGCTAATTGCTCCTCTTCCCTGATCCAGCTAGCTTCCCTATTATGTTCAACTGAGACAGAACAAAGAGACGACCAATAATGTTGGAGTGCTGTTTGTGTTGGCAGACCAGTGTTTTGTGTCTGTGTATAATCTTTGTTCAACTGCTTATAGAATGTCTTCTCATTGTTTGTGAATAACTTGTCCTGCTGTTAGCACTGAGTGCATGTTTTGTATCTCTTCAGGCGTTGGGTTTTTGCAGCTAACTTTTGCTTTAATGAGTCCATATATTCTGTAATGTGTTGATTGTGCTGCTCACGTCTGGTGTGTGTTTTAATCTTAAATAACTGTCTGAGGCGTTTGTTCTGCTTTGATGAAGTGTTGTTTTTAGTGTAGTGTGCATGCCGATTTCGTCAATTCAGACTCAATTCGTTTTTGCCATTTAGGTTTCTCTTGGGTGTATAATTTTTGTGTGTGGATATAACTGTAAGAGCCCCAGTGTAAATAAGTAGGTGTATGTATTCTAAAGATAGATTTTTGTGGTAAGATATATGCGTTCATGTAAAATAAAATTCCCCCGTTTTACTGTTTATGTTTATTTTAGGTATACCTGGCCTTTGTGTGGGATCTGTTCCTGTGTAAACTGTAAGGTATCTTTGTAGGGTGTCATGTAATGTTTCAGTAAGTTTAGTATTCATATTGTGTTCTGGATTAATATCATGGTGAAGTTCATTTTTGAGTGTGTGTTCTTCAAGTTCAATAGTGGTATCAGTATTAGTGTTTGAATCCGTGTGTTGAGTGCCAGTTTGTGTAGATGGCACGTGTTCTTGTAGCTGTTGTGCAACTTCTTGCTTTTTCTGTAGCGTGGGTAAGGGTATTAAATTGTTCATAACAATTGTGCGATGCTGATCTGCAATGCGTTGTTCAGTGACTGTGATGTGAGGATATCTATTTGAAAGTGTTATATAAGCATTGTCTCTAAGCTGTAGTATCAGTTTCCAATTTAGTGACTGCGTAGTAGGCTCGCATGATACAATGGTTTATGTTATTGGTCCATTTCATGCGTTGGCGTGGCTTGCCTGCCTTAGTGGTCGAGGGCAAAGAAGCTCTTGAAACACTAGGGACAGGTTGTGGCATTGCAGTAGCCGAACAGGGGTTGGTGCTGCCCGGGGAGATTGTGGCATATTTTTCGAACGTGAGCCTCTGCCTAACCCACGAGCACGGACTTTGGTAACCCGGGTGACGTCCGAGCCGGTATCAGATAACACACTAGCACTAATCATAGTGATCACCAATAAATGGGTGGTCCTGTTAGCCATCTCCATCATCAGCAGGCCCTTGGCCAATGTAATCAGCTCATCAACCCCTCAAAATTAATCAAAGGGTAGAGCAGATCAGACCTGTTGACCAGGGCCATCTCCCTAAGATGTTGCCCCCCTCGCACGACGCGGACGTAGGACCACATGAGGGTTGTTATTATTATGGGCCCAGTTGGACAAAGTCAAAAAACGCCATTTGTTTGGTATAATAAGACATAGTGAGGATCGAAAAGGAGTGCTGTTTGCGATTATTACGTATCTTTAAGTCACATTTCCAAATGATCTGTCGAACCGTTAAAGGCATTTCATTCCATAATTTAAAGGAGTTTAGAGGAAATATTTCTCCCAAAATTTCGAGACAACAGTAGGAGGTTGAAACGATAACATTTTTGTCTGTCTTACAGCTGGTGAGCTTATGAGCCATTTTCTAATGAAGGATGCTGGATGATTATCATAATTTAATGCTCTCACAATTTCACGTAGTTTCGCCCATACTATTACTGATTCAAACGTAAAAAAAATTGGCATCATTGAATGATCACCATATATGTTTAGTGCAGTGCCTATGATATTATTATACATAAATTTAAGTCTTCCCAAGATGAATTTATGTGAGGTAGCCCATATGGACAAACCATATGTTATCTTCGGAATAAATTTAGTCTTCAGTAAACATTTCCTTTTTGTGGAGACTTGGCCATAATTTTTTAACCAAAAACGTAACTTATTAAGTTTACAGATTAAGTTTTCGATGTGAGCAAAGAAATTTAAATGATTATCAACTGTGATCCCTAAAAATTTTAAAGTATTTAACTGATTAAGTTTTTTTAGCGATAATCAATACTTTAGTTTTATCCTTGTTAATGGCCATACCTCTTTGTTTAAACCATAATTGTAGCGTATCTATGTCATTATTTATAAGCTGATTGATCTATGTTATAATTCCGAAGTTTGATCATAAATTCTTGTTAAAATTAATTCGTCCATGAAAGCTTTCAAGTTGAAATTCAATAGAAGTTTAGCTATGGGGCTAACAATGTAGAAAACAAAACATTGCTAATAGAAGAACCTCGAGGTATCCCCTGTGTGGAAGGCATTTGAAAGTTGTGATTATTAATGCTTAAACAGTTGTTTACTGGTTTTTGTTAGGTAGTTTAGTTTGCTGTTCCTTTATATGATCTTTGCAGGGCTCTGATATTATTATTGTTTTTTTATAGTTAATAAATTTTTGGAATTAAACTATGAATTGACATATAACCCCCAGCCTTCTGTGGGTAATTTACCCTCCTAGGCGAGTCTACAACAACTCTGACCCACCCTCAAGCCCCCGGGAGACGGGTCACAAGAGAACTACCCTGAAGTAATGAAAGGACTGCTTATATATATAGGAGGGGGGGGGGGGTAGGAATTGGAGGGAACGAATGGGAAGCCTGGAAATGAATAGAAGATGTGGTGGGATAGGACAATAAAGAGGACTAATGGTAGGGGACAGTGGAAAAAATGTAATAGGATAACACATATATAATCAAAAGTGACAGAAACACTATGAAAAGATTGGGTCCTCCACATCAAGAAATACCATTAAAAATAATGTTGGTTTCAGTCACACATAACCTGCATGTGGACAAAGAGAGCAGTGTACCAGATTCAGTATATTTTCTACCAAATTGGTATATTTTTGGAGTACCGGTATTTTTCGCATCTAGTAGATTTTTTAGTGTTTTTGAATTTTTGGTAGATTTTTAGTACTTTAAAGGTTTGTTTTTTTAAGTAAGTTTTTAGTATTTTATTCGTTTTGTCCCTGCATTTTGGAAAATAACCATAATATCAGTCACAATAATATTGATGTATCAAGAGGGGAAAGAAGCAGAAAGATTCCCAGAATGCTGCCCGATTGGCATATCGGGATTCTCACTCAATTCAACAGCCTTTAATTGCAGCAAGCTCATTGCATGTTTGTCCAGCAATACGCTTTTTTAAACCCTCAACCCAGGGTATTTTTTATAGCCTCAAACCAGGCTGTTTTCAACTTTATCTGCCCCTTAATCCGTATCACTGTGAAAATATCAGATGCACATAGCGTTTGTATGACTGTGAAACGGGCCTTAACAAAGAATACAGGGCTGGACAAAAAAATTGAACACAGAAGAGAAAAATTATGGAAGAATGAATGAATGAATGAATTAAATAATGATGGCTTGACGTTTAAAGATATTGTTTACATATCCTCGAGGATGAAGAACATTGTTGCCTGTCTATCATTGTTCAGTGTTTTTTGAGATGGAATGTGCAGTGATAATAGACATGCTGAAAATGTGCTATGTTTATAAAACTTCGAATTGTAAATGTAGAAATTAATTAAATTAATGAAGTTAATTAAAATAGCTCCATATTATTTCAATGAACAACAAACTGGTAGAGATGCGTGGTTATTCCTGCCGTCAATGCTTGCAGTAGAAGCTAGTTAGGCCCGTAGTCCAGCAGCCAGTCATTACATTTACCAGTGCTTTGACTTGTTCGAGAGTGACATTGAACGATTGAAGTGGATACGGAAGGATGGCGGAAGCAAGCGAAATTGGAATTGGTCGAATTGAGCCACTAACAAGTAAAAATTATGCTTTTTTAAAATCAAAACACCTTTATAATGTCATTGTTGAGAATGAGCCTAAGAAAGTGGAAAGTATCCAATCCAGTTTAGATGAATGGAAGAAATGGTCATTACTAAATGATGAAGTATATGGAATTATTATTTTGACACTATCTCCAGAAATAGTTATGTCCGTGAGAAGAATTAGTAATGCCAAAGAATTGTGGAATCTGCTAAAAAGGCGCCACGAAGATGTTGAAAAGTATAGGAAAATTAAACTGAAAATAGACTTAGCGAAGATAGAGAAAAACGAATAAGAGTCAGTAGAACAATATTTAATACGAGCTCATTCAATGGCTAATGAAATGCAGGAACTAGGAATGGAGATTGAAGATAATGAACTGATAGGATATATAATAGAAGGTCTTCCGAAAAGTTACAGTGAAGTGCCTACTGCAATTTCATCCAATCCAGATATGTCGTATGAAATAATGCGAGAAACGATATTAAGATTCGAGAGAAAATATCACATCTCTAAAGCAAATCTTTGAGAAATCCTGGGAGTATGCAAAAGAGGTCTACGCTTGCTTTGTAGACCTCGAAAAAGCATATGACAGAGTTCCTCGAGAGAAGCTCTGGCAAGTGATGCAATAGTATGGAGTGGATGGGCAATTACTGGTTACTATCATGTCTCTGTACGAAAGCTCTGAGATGTGTGTCTGGATAAATGGCATTAAGTCAAGACCGTTCACCGTGGGTGTTGGACTCTGCCAAGGGTGCGTACTGTCGCCCCTCTTGTTCATTATCTTTATGGACTGGATAGACAGGGGCAGCCGAGGCGATGAGCGTGTTTGTGTGGGCGACTGCCTGGTAGAGAGGTTGCTCTTTGCTGACGACCTTGTCCTCCTTGGGTCTTCTCGTACGAACCTTCAGCATGCACTAGACCGGTTTGCAGCCAAATGTGAAGAAGCTGGGATGAAGATCAGTGTGGCTAAAACCGAGGTTCTATGGAATGAAGATCAGTGTGGCTAAAACCTGGTCCTTTCAAGACAGCCTGCTCAGTGCGCTCTCCATGTTAGGGGAGCCTCATTGAGACAGGTGGAGAAATTCAAGTATCTCGGGATTGCATTCACGAGTGATGGACGGCAGGAGAAAGAATTGGATGCTCGGATCGGTGCAGCAAGCTGTGTCAGACGTGAACTGTGGCGATCCGTGGTAACGAAGCGCGAGCTGGGTAACAAAGCCAAGCTCTCCGTCTTCAAATCTATCTTTGTCCCCATTCTCACCTATGGTCATGAGGCTTGGGTAATGATCGAAAGAGTGCGATCGCGGGTTCAAGCAGCCGGAATGAGATTTCTGAGAGGTGTGGCAGGTGTTACCCTACTAGATAGAGTGTACAGCAGCACAATAAGGGAATCTTTAGGTGTTGAGCCACTACTTCTCCGCATTGAGAGATCTCAGTTGCGCTGGTATGGCCACGTGATACTGATGCCGCAAACTAGTCTTCCTAGGCAGCTGTTATTTTCCAAGCCGGTGGGTAAGAGACCAAGGGGTCGGCCTAGAACCAGGTGGCTAGACTACATGGAGAATCTGGGTTTGAGTCGCTTGGATATTACCAGGGAGGACATGCGCCTGATGGCGGAAGATTGCGATCGCTGGAGATCCTCCATAGGGCTGCTGCCCCCGCGACCCTAACGGATAAGCAGGTTTGAAAAGTAAGTACGTAAGAGAGAAAATATATCAATAATGGCAGTGAAGAAGTTCAAGCTTATAAAACTCGTGAAGCTAATTTTAGAGGAAGAGGCTGTTTTAATTGCGGCAAATTGGGTCATCAAATAAAAGAAAGTTGGAGTCGGAAACAATATAATTCTGATGAGGAAATCAAGAATGGCGTGTGAATCAAGATAGATTTCAGCGAGGAAGAGGACAAGTAAATTGGAGTAATTCCTACAAGGCAGAAAGAAGATCAGATAAGACTAAAGAACAGATAAATTTTGCAAATGAATATGCTTTGAAAATAGAAGAAAAGAATATAAGAGAAAATGATCTGATAAGTAAACAGCAAATGATATGGATGCTAGATTCATCAAGGTAATGTTATAAGTGAACGAAAAGCTGATGTATCTGGAATATCGACTGCAGAAAATGGAAGAACAATAGAGGCTGAATGCCGAGGTAACGTGAAAACAATGACTTTTCTAATGGGTACAGAAGCTCGAAGAATAAGATTTGAAGATTTTCTTTATGTTCCAAATTTGAGCAGTAACTTAATGTCAGTGTCCCGTTTAGTGAACGGAAAGAAAGTAATTCTAGACGACACTGGGGCTAGAATTTATGAGAAAGACAACTAGAATTTAGGAGAACTAGCAGGAGAACCTAGTTCCAGTAGGTCAAGGATCGTTTGATAATGATTTTTTCACTGATATTTTAATGTTTCACAGCAGAATGATCGAATGAATGCAGAGATAAGCATGAGAACTCATGAGAATTCAATAAATCTATGGCATAGAAGACCGGGACATCTATGGCATGATTATTTGAAGAAGATGGAGCGTGAAGATTTGGTAATGGATTAGAAAGACTTGTAGGAATAGAAAGGAAATGTGAAGAGTGCATATGGGGAAAATTCACAAGATTGCCATTCAAAGAAACAACAGGGTTCTCTCCAGGTCCTTTTGAACGGGCGTGCCGCCGCCCGGCTGATTTTGGTGACCGCCCGGCTGAATACACGAAAACTGCACACCACTGCATAATATTTTATTTGTTTTTAAGTTTTGTCTGCCTGGCCATTTTATCTTTCCACCCTGCTGATAAAATTTTCTGGGGAGAACACTGAACAATAATGGAAAAAGCTTCACAAATTTTGGAAAGACTGCACGTAGACTTATGTGGACCAATGAGAATACAATCTATTTGATGGTAGTCAATATATAATGGTAGTCGTTGATGAATTTAGTAGAAGAATTTTTGTAAAATTTTTGCATAGGAAAACTGAAGTGGCTGAGGAGTTAAAAGAAATAATCGAAAGAAGAGAAACGGAGACTGAGGAAACGTGTCAAAATGATTAGATCGGATAATGGGACTGAATTTATTAATGCGTCATTAACAGAGAAAACTACAAGTTATTCACCACAGAGTAATGGAATTGCTGAGGGCAAATAGAATATTAATTGATACAGCAAGAACATTATTGATTAATTCTGGACTGCCATTTCGATTTTGGGCTGAAGCTGTATGGACTGCTGCATATTTACACAATGTGATGCCAACCAAACGAAAAAGAAAAACACCACTGGAAATATGGCCAAATAGAAAACCTTCTGTGCAACATTTGCATGTATTTGTATGTATGGTCTATTACCGGAACACAAATGTAAAAAAAGGGAAATTTGATGCACGTGCAAAATTAGCTGATTTGTTGGATATTCATCTGAACGGAAAGCTTATAGAGTTTATGATGTTCAAGAGAAAGTAATACGAGAAAGTACAGATGTAACATTTGTTGAAGACAAGATGGGATATATTGAAGAAGATGGTAATGAAAATCAAATATTACAAACATTAGATTATATTGCAGTTTATTCTAAAGATATTGAGCAACAAGATTATATTTCAGATGGGGCAGTAAATGAAGTTATTGACCATGATGATGAATTAATGTCAAAACAAAAGCAGCTAGTTTGTGAGAAAAATGAAGAGGAAATTTTACAAGATGAAGAAAGAGAAAATTATATAAAAAGAGGTCGCAAACGTGGAGATACCAATGAAGTATTGAAAGAAAGAAGGGAATGCAAAAGAAGGGAAAATGAACAGGAACTTTTGAGACAAGGAGTGAGAAGGTCTTCTAGAGAAAGGAAGCCAAATCCTAGATATGCTGTAAATATAATTCAGGAAGAAGAAATTCCTAAAAATTATAATGATGTGTTAAGATCACAATCTTCATATAAATGGAAAGAAGCTATGGACAGAGAACTTAATTCGTTACGAGAACATGAGGTGTGGCAAATAGTAAAAAGACCTAAAGACCAGGATATCATAAAAAGTAAATGGATTTTTTCAATTAAAACAAATGAGGGAATTACAAGATATAAAGCTAGACTGGTAACTGATGGATCCAGACAACAAAGAAATTACGACGACTATTATAGTCCAGCCATGAAAGCAGAATCGTTCAGAGTATTATTATCTATAGCTGCTATGAATATTATACAGTGAAATTTGTTGATGTTGAAACAGCTTATCTTAATGCAAAATTAGAAAAAGAAGTACTTATGGAAGCACCAGATGGCTTGTAAATAGATAGAGGACATGTTTTGAGAATAACAGGAAGCTTATATGGATTGCCCGAGGCTGGAAGATACTGGTTTAATAAGTTGAACGAAATATTAAAAGATGTAGGATTTAAAAGATGTAAAGCCGATCATTGTGTGTTCGTAGGGGATAACGATAATAGTTTTGTCGTTTATAGGAGTTTATGTGGACGATTGTCTAATTATGAGATCATCTGATGAAGTCATTGAAAGACTGATTACCAAATTAAAGAAACATATCAAAATAAGACAATTATCGGGGAAAATGAATTTTTTGAATATTGAGATTGAGATGGAACTAGGAGGATATACACTGAAACAAGAAAAGTATATTCAAGGGATACTCAAAAGATTTAACATGGAAAATTGTAATCCAGTGAGGACTCCTGGAGTATTAGGTGCTAAATTGATGATTATGAAAATTCACCAAAAATTGATGAAACGTTTTATCAAGAGATTTTGGGAAGCTTGAACTACCTAGTGACTAGTACACGACCGGATTTAGCATACACCTTAAGTAAAATGTCACAATACGCAAAAAATCCAAGAGAGATACACGTTCAAGCCCTAAAAAGAGTATTACGTTATCTTCAGGGTACAAAAAACATGAAACTAAGAATCACAAAGGATAGAGGAGTACTTATTATAAGTTCAGATGCTAGTTGGTGCACAACGAAAGATTCGAAGTCGTTTAGTGGACATACTGTGAAAATTGGAAAGTAATTAATATCTTGGAAAACCAATGAACAACGTATCTTAACACTATAAACGATGGAATCAGAGCTTATGAGTATTTGCGATGCTGTGTGTGAAGGAAAATAGCTACCGTATATACTCGCATATAAGTCGATCTCGCGTATAAGTCGAGGGCAGATTTTGGGCTAAAAATTTTGAAATTTGCTATGACCCGCAGATAAGTCGAGGGTAAAATTTCAGGTGCATTCACTAAAGTTACCATAGTTTACCCATGCTTAAATCCTCCTGTACTTGCATGGTTAATAATGTAAAACTTGTTTAACAATTAAATATTACTTTAAACTTTATTGTCATTTAATCATTAATCATTTATTATTACTAAATGAATAATTTTATAAAGGCAAAATTAATTATAAGGAAAATTATCATTTAATATTATAAGTAATTACATAAATAATTATAATCAATAAATATATTAATTATACAGGTAATTACATAAATAAATGACTTAATTTTTAATCTGAAGGATTATGATTTTTATTAATAAATGAAGAATTTTATTAATATGAAATCAAACCTAAGAAGAATTATCAAAATTTTGGCTTTCTTTTGATTTTGCGTTTAAATACTGTAGTTCTTTTTTTTTTTTTTGGCAAAAATGACGTCATTTCGATTTATTTTAAAGAATAGCTGTATAAATTGCTGATATTACCAATATTTACCGTAAGTAAGTAGTTGATTTACCGTAATACTGATACTTAAGTTGATAAAATGTGAAGTATAATTCCCAGAGTTCCTATATATTTCCCCGAATCGTATGTACCAATCCAGTTGCGATAAAGTTTTCAATTTAATACTGTGTCATTTCTATTTAATAATTACAGGTATCTGAATATTTTATTAAAAAAAAGCGTGTGGAAAAAAAAGTATTAAAATCCAATTTCGTTGTGCAGATGACGATCCAATTTCGAGTTTTAACTTGGAAGCTGCTTCTTCTCACCAGGTGGCAGCACGACCGTAATGAAATCGAAGCATGTCAAAGCAGCACTTCTCCACTTCGCGATCTTATACGATAGCTCTGTTATCTTTGCAATATAATTCAATGAGCTATTTATTTTCATGAATTTTTTTGAATTACCGGTAACTACGACGCATATGAAATGCTATTTAGCCTGTCTTCCTTCATGCTTTTGCTTGCGTCCCTCCCCTGTAAAGTCTTTATCTAGTGCTCTAGTAATGGAGCTAACGCTGCCTCCACCTAGTGAGCAAATTGGAAAGTATGACTGCTGTTACGTTATCACTGTCGGCTCGAAACTTTTATTTTATGGTATAATAAATTCTAAAGGTAAAATTTATGAATGAATAAAACTGATTATGGATAAATGCCGATCTTAAAATATGTATGTTATTTTGGAATCATGTGCGTTTCTTAAAGTAATTATGTAAAGTTCTATACGGAGTTAGGTGACTGCCACAATTCTATGGAAAACTGGTATGACTCGCAGATAAGTCGAGTTTGCTTTTTAGGATGAATTTTAGGACATAAATTTCTCGACTTATACGCGAGTATATACGGTAATAGGACTGTTAGAAGAATTGGGTCAAAAAGAAATAATACAGACCAGTGAAGATCTATATAGATAGCAGATCCGTACTGGACTGCATTAAGAATCCAAGGATAAATAAGCGTAATAAGCATATTGATCGGAAGTATCATTTTGTGAAAGATAAAGTTATGAAAGGAGAAATGGAATTTTATCATATGAAATCGAGTGAAATTGAAACTGATATAAGTGAACTAGAAAAGATCTCAGTGAAAGTGTAATGAAAAAACATTTGGAAAATTTAGGAGTGATGTAAATAATGGATATTAACCGTAAGGAGGGAATTGATGGCATGACGTTTAAAGCTATTGATTACATATGCTCGAGGATGAAGAACACTGTTGGTCTGTCACTGTTCAGTGTTTTTTGAGATGGAATATTTGCAGTAATAACAGACATGCTGAAAATGTGTTTATAAAACATCCAATTGTAAATGTAGAAATTAATTAAATTAATGAAGTTAATTAAAATAACTCCATATTATTTTGCTGAACAACAAATAAATAAATAATTTATTTTTATACTTATTTTTTATTGTATTCCAGGGTTTGTGTGTCTCACCCTTCCAGCATGAAAATAGATAAAGGCTGCACCTTATTCATTGCAAAGGAAAGCCAGTTGCACCAAAATCAGTGACCTTGTGGATCAGCTGTGTAGTGATGTGCGAAACCAATGAAGCATCGATACTTCCGGTATCGAGTACTTTAATTAAATACTCGATACCAATATCGAGTACTCAATGAGAAAGTATCGATAGTATCGAGTAAAAATGAGTATTTATTTATATGGTAAAATGCACTTCTGAGAGGACGTCGAACCTATACTGGAGCACGTGGAGGCTAACATCACCCATTACAATTAGACCTCATTACTATTACTAGGAGGCTATCATCACGTGTCCGAGTCATTAGCTTTTTTTTTTATTTCCCGTGCGCCCATAGAGCGAGGCGTGAGCTCGACAGCTCGACTTCGTTAGGAGAAATAAAAACAAACGCTTCGAAAGATACTTCCCTAATCAGTAGGCAGCCACTGGAATAAAAGCGTTAAAATATTCAACAGATTCTGAATTAACGCTGAAAATCGAACACCTTCATTAGGTGGCTCATAGGTTTTTTTCAGTATCGAGTATCGATGTGTAAACTATCGCTACTATCGATACTTGAGCCATATTACAATGTACGATACTTGAGTACTCGATACCGGCAAGTATCGATACTTTTTGGTATTGGTATCGGTATCGGCACAACACTACAGCTGTGATAGGGCAAAATATTTCCTTGTTGGCATAGGACTGACTTGTGATTAGGCCTACTTGTGATTACATATTATTTTAGCTTTATTCGATTATGTATTACTGATCCCACTCATTTTTAAATGTAGTTTGCATATTATTTAATCATAATTAATGATACTTTACAACATTATTTCTTATTAAGTGTGATTATTACGTTATTTTATATTTAAAAAAAGAAAATGTACAATATTATGGGGGTTATGATCGGTTCAGAACAAAATTTTTTAATTTTTTTAATAATTTGGCCTATTTAATTTAATTCACAAATTTTTTACAAATAAACAAATTAATTAAAAAATGATGTCCTCTATCCAAAAGTGCAAAATGCTCAACTAAAATTCTAATAAATATATTGAAATAAAATAAAGAAAAAAAAAAAAAAAAAGATAAATTTGTTTAATTTGTTTAATCTCAAAAAGTGAAGTAAAATAAAAAATTAATATTTATTCTAACATTTCGAAAAAATACAAAAACGTTATAATGATATTAATAAGAACTCATTTAAAATCAATTTTTCACTATTAACCCATTTAGTACGGCCACCATTCAACTTATTAGGAAGAAAAGAAAATACCACACGTTATGGAAGAAATCACGCAAAGAGAAATATTATCGCAAATTTTCAGAACTAAGAACTGACTCAAAAATTAAAGTTCAAGAAGATTATGCTGTCTATCTGAATCAACTTGAAATGGAGTTTAGACGTAACGTAATTGGATTCTGGGACTACCTTCGTCGACAGAATGTTAAGAACTCAAGTAATTTGGTCTTGCGTAGCAGTGATCTTTGTCTCTCTGATCCTGAGGATATTGCTAAGGAATTTTGTAATCAGTTTTCATCTGTTCAATCAACTGTTACGCTTGAGTCTAACGATTTTAACATCATGTCTTACGGTTATCCTTTTAAACTTAATAAAATTGTTTTTCAGGTCGACAAAGTCAGGCGTACGATCAAAGGTATGAAATTGATGCGCTCGTATGGCAGTGATACTTTGCCTCTTTTTCTCATAAAGGGTTGTTCTGAAATTATTGCTGCCCCTCTTTGCTGTATTTTCAATAAAAGTCTTGATAAAGGTATTTTTCCCGTCCGTTGGAAAACCTCATTGATCTGTCCTATTTTCAAATCTGGGGATCCATTAGCTTGTTCTAATTATAGACCTGTGTCTTTATTAACTCACTTTTCCAAGATTTTAGAGCGTCTTGTTTTTGACCGTATTTATTTCTATTTTCAACAAATGATTGATGTTTAACAGCATGGGTTTGTACGAAGGCGATCTACCCTGACTAATCTTGTTCCATTTGTCACTAAAATTACAGAATGCTTCGACAAGCACGAGCAACTTGATACTATTTATTTTGATTTATCAAAGGCTTTCGATATGGTGCCCCATGCCCAGGAGCCTCCATGTTTGCAATTGATTTAAAGCTATTCCAGCAGGTTATCACTCGGTCTGATTGTGATATTTTACAGGTCAAGGTTGATGCTTTTTCTAAGTGGTGCCTAGATAATGGGCTGATTATTGATAATGGTAAGACTAAGGTTATTACCTTTACTAAGAAAATTAAACCTATTTTATTTTCTTATACTGTCAATGAGACTTTGATTGAAAGGGTTGAAAGTATTAGAGATTTAGGGGTATTAGAGATTTAGCTAATCTTTGGTGACCATGTGGACAGATTGTGCAAGAACGCACTATTTAAATTAGGCGTGATTCGTAACCTGACCTCACGCTTTAAGTGTGGCAATATTTTTATTAAATTATTTATCACCCTTATTATACCGGTCATTCGGTATGGAATAGTAATTTGGGGGTTTGCATCA
>JAHWFO010081061.1:1250634-1262975 GCA_023313115.1 Rhysida immarginata | reverse complement strand
AAAACGTCATCTTCATCGTCATCATGTATAAAATAAGTTATTGTTTAAGATCGATTTTTAAAGATCGCACATTTAAACTTCTCAGCAGGCCGCCATTATCGTTGCAGTGCATTATGGGTAGCAATTGATAACATTGTTCTCGAACATTTTGCCAATAGTACAAGTCTAATGCCACAGCCTCAGCCGATTGGGCAGAGCTATGACATAAAAGCTTGTTTTTAACTTCGCTTGTTGGCTGTCGGGTCATGCTAAGTATGGGAACCAAATTTCGTAATAAAGAGCCAAAATATACTTTAAAATTTATTGTCTGGGCCGAAAAATTCTTACGTTTTAGGAATAATTACACTATAAAGATTTCGTTATACAGAGTTTGAAAAAGCATTTAATCAATAAGATTTTTGCTGGGATCACAGAAAAATTACATGACAATTTCGCTATATCGACTTTTGACATACAGAGATTCTACTGTATATAAATAAGCACAATTTTCAACGCTATTTTCTGGCCTTAAAGGACAAGACCCCAAAATAAAAGAAGATAATTCTCAAAGAAAAAAGCCAGCTCTTTCCAACGATAACCAAAAGAACTTGATAGGAGAAAAAGGTTTTGTGCTAGTTGGTTTTGAAAATGTACAAAATTTGCTCCATAAAATTTTCAATAGTACATATCTGAACAATTAAGTGAGCTGGATATAGACCGATAGCCAGCCCCATTAGATTTAACCGGAAAGATCTAATTTAATTAATTATCTTATTTCACAGTTTTGCCCATGGGAAATGAGAATTGGTTGGTCTGGCAGCCCAAAGCGGCCGGATTTAAAATTAGCAGTCCTTCAAAATCCAGAAAAAATTGACTTCAATTTAACCTGAACGATCTATTTTTGATTCATGGTTTTTTTCTTAGATACTCCTCCCTAATTAAAATTTCTTCGGTCTGACATTTGAAATCGGCCGGAAAATGGCTGCCAGACCAATCCAAAGTTCAAAAAATTTATGTCCATTTAACCGGAATGATCTAATTTTACTTTTTGAACCAAATTGTACCTAACTGCCTGCCATTCACGAATTATTCGGTCTGGCATTCCGAAGCAGCCGTATAAAGGGTGCCAGACAGTTTTAAAAATTCAAAATTAGTCAATTTTAGCAGTTCACATATGTAGGAGAAAAGAAGGACGAGCTTTTTCAGGATGATAGCTATCATGGTTCCACAACAGTAGCACTTCAAACTTGGCAATTTACGTGCACGCACGTTTCCATTGTGTAGGCGACCCTTTTTAGGTGACTGGCATCCATACTAGAGGGTACCCATAATTCATTATATGATGTTTGATGTCTTATAAAATTTAAACGGAACAGAATTTATGTTTAGGAAACAGATCACCGCACAGTGTAGGACCTCAAAAACTGTTCTTAGTATAGGTTTTCCATAGCGTGATCAACCATTCCTCTATCAACATCAATACAAGCTTGTAGGCGTAATGCAACATTGCCACACGCAGACCTGCACATATCAATAGGAATTTTATTGAATTCTACCGTAATAACGGCACGCAGTTATTCCAGATGTTTTTCTAAGTTATCTGGCAACACAATGCACAAAAGTTTTAAACTAAATTCGGCTCCGTTCAAATTTTATATGACATCAAACATCATATAGTGAATTACGGGCCACCATGTATATTTACTAATTAAATTGTGACTTTGCACAACATCATTTGAAGCTTAAAACTACACCTACATAAACTTTCAAAGAAATTGAAATGGCGACCTAAATTGTTTTTCCAAAATTTACACCATTTGAAATGGAATGACCCCTAAAGAGGCTTGGTCAAATATGGTTTAACATCTGCACTAAATCGAGATGTACTGGAATGAGGCCTTTGAATTTATTGCTACATCATCTCGCGTTAATGAGTGAATACTGTATTTTCTTTACTTTTCAATGCTGAAAAAAATTCACAAAAAATGCTGTGATGTCAAAATCAGCTGCAGGCAGTGTACTAAAATTAATGAAGGATCAAGACAGCCTAGAGCTGAAATTTGCTCGCACAGAACTTGGAAATCTTTTAAGAAATGCAGGGAGAGAGGACTATGAAGGAGAGAAAGAACTCCACTTACACCCAGTTTCATCTGTTGGCTCTGATGGATCATAGGAATCCTTAGTTGTTTCTTCATCATATGTAAAATTTACTTCATTGTATGCTCCATCCGATGCTAGTGCCATACGCAACCGCTTCATCTCTTCTTCTACAAAAAAAACAACAAAAAAACAAAAAAAAAACCTTTTAAAAAGCCATCCATCACTTAAATTTAATTTGGCCATTAATTTGGACAGAACTTTAGAGAAAATTTTTATGCTACATTCCAATCCACAGATACAGTCTGTATAGAAAGGAAAAATCTTACCACAAAAAACAGCTAGAGCCTCATATCTAACAAGGAGACTCAGACTCACCGAATTTTAAAAAAATTTTCCAAACAGGGAATGCCCCGCCAGATACTCCGGAGGGGAGAGCTCCATGTTGCCCCCCAACAGGCTAACAGCCCAAAACGGGGTTGACGAAAAACACACAACGAAAAAAAAAATTTAAATAATAAGTAAATACAATGAACAAACACAAAAATTAAGAATTAAAAACTAGGAGAGAAAAAAAAAAAAAACCCTAGGAAAATAAATTTAAGTGCAGACCCTCAGCATGGGAAAGGTCTATGTCATTGAAGTGTTCCACTTAATTTTTGACTAGTTTCAAACGGGATTAACGCAAATCCCCTGAGGGTCCTGCGTAAAGTGGTAAAATTAAACTCTGATATAAAGATGAGACGAAAATTTTATGAAAAAAAAAATACTGACTAAAAGATTAAATACAACAATATAAATAATGCGGTAAACGCTAAAAGCTGGCAATTGGTCAAAACCGGTTTTATTTTTATATTTTCTTTTGAATGGATCAAGAGCAGCGCATTTGCGTTGAATTTTCTTGAGGATTTGGAAATTACCCCCAAACCAAACCCAAACGCAAGAAGAAGTGATCTTAGGGACAACAAAGGCCTTAAATAAAACATCAAGTGTCCTTGCACTCCTAAAAAAAAAAACAGATGCCCTTTTGATCAGTCCCAGTCGGCAAGATATATCTAAATGCAATGAGATTATGTGACAATGTGACTCCAAAATCTTTCTGAATAATACAGCAGTTTCAAATAATAATAATAATAATAATAATAATAATAATAATAATAATAATCAATCAATTTATTTAAGTAAGTTCTTGATACATTGCTCAACAGGCATGAGCTCAAAACAAGCAATGATTACAGATAAATAATAATATAATTACAGGTAAAGACTAACTTAACAAAATCACTGTTATAATAAAGTAACCTAGACAGGTAAAAAAAATACAAAATAAGCAAAAACATTGTCCAAATCAAAAAAAATATATACATAACATGAACGATTGATTCCTATTAACTATTGAGTTAACAATAAAATTCTTAAAATATTTAAAATTACAATCGCCAAGGTCGATATCATTAAAATAATTATTAATAAATGCGCATCTCTCAGTGGTAAGTCGATGTGTTAGAAATGTTTTTTTTATTCTAATGGGTCGAGGTGGAACAAAGAAATTAAGTTGATAGAAAATTAAGACAGTTATAACCATTATTACAAATTTTAAACAATACAATCATATCATGTATTAAGAGTTCTTGGTAAACCAAATTTATCCTCATACTTTCCATAACTCTATAATATTCGATTTTGAATTTCCAGCCTACATATCTTATAAATTCATTTATTGATACCTTGATACCTGTATAGGATGAATGTGCGTTTCTTTACCTTTAAACCATATAATACGAGGGCGAGTCGGAAATTATCTGCAATGTAGCTATAAACTTTTATTGCAATACAAGTAGGTAACTGAACGTAACATCATTTTTCAGTTCTCAAGGATAAGTTAACAAGAAAGGCAAGAGGGACAGCTATTAATTCAGAACCGGCATTAATAATATAGAATGGAATGTCATTAACATCAAGGTAATGAGGACTTAATGGCTGTAACCATTCTGTATATGAATAGTTTAATATCTTCTATTTTTATATAATGCTACCTACACTACCCTATCAAAAGTCATGGGACAACCCTGATTTGCATGAAAATGGAACATTCCTTTGCAATTTCACTGTTGGCATTCTTCCCAGTACTGAAAGAATGTCCCAAAGAAAGGAGCTTTCAGACTTCCAAAGAGGTACAATTGTTGCATGCCATCTCGCAGGCAAAACTGTTAGAGAGACGTCAACCCTCCTAACATCCTGAAATCGACCGTTCACAACATCATCCGGGCATGGAAAGAGAAAGGTCGACAAGTGTTCCGCCTAGGACTGGACGACCCAAGATCATGTCGGCCAGAGACCAAAGGGCTCTTCGTAAAGTAGTCACTGCAAACCGTCACACATCGCTTGATGGACTAACAAGATCGTTTATAGTCGACGGAAACAACTGTGACCACCCTGACTGTTTGCAGGGAACCCACATGAGCACCAGCAACACATCCGAGGAGAATGCAATGGTGCAAAGAGCGACGACATTGGACTCTGGATCAATGGCGAGTGGTTGAATGGAGTGATGAGTCCCGCTACACCATCTAGCAATCGGATGGACGGGTTTGGGTATGGCGAACGTTATCTGCAAAGCTATGTTGTGCCCACGGTGAAGTTCGTTGGAGGGTCAGTGATAGTGTGGGGGTGCTTTTCAAAGCATGCGCTGGGTGCAATCGTTTCTGTGGACGGACATCTAAACGCAGAGCGTTACCAAGACATTTGGACAACGCAGCACTCCCATCTCTCTGACAGCACTTTGGTAATGGCCCTTTTCTGTTTCAGCACGATAACGCACCTTGCCATAAAGCAAGGGCTGTAGGCACATGGTTTGATGAAAAGGGGGTTCGAGAACTTGACTGGCCTGCACAGAGCCCCGATCGTGGGACGTGTTGGAATGTCGACTGCGCACATGTGTGGAACGCCCGAAATCTGTGACCGAACTGTCCAAGACACTTATGGTAGAATGGCAAAAATTACCTGTCGAAACGTAACGAAAATTGTGGACCATATGCCCCAGAGAGTAGAAGCTGTGATAGGAGCAAAAGGTGGACCAACAAGTTACTAAAATATGCATATTTTTGTGTGTTTCTATTAAAGTGATGGTGTCCCATGACTTTTGATAGGGTAGTGTATATGCGACCATTGATGTTGACATTTCAGTATTTCTAAAATGTTGTGTATAAGCAAGACCCTCTATTAAATTACCTACTGAATTTAGCCAATCCACAAATTGAACTGGAGTTAAGAGTATTTAAGTGTTCCTCAAATGTAATTTTACATATTGATGTCCTATTACTATTAAAAAGGTTCCAGAATTTTTTTGGTTCAATATTTTTTTTAACTAATTAATTTCGTTATTTACTGATGAAGAGTATATAATTGATTTAAACTAACTAATTAATCAGTATAATTTTCCGACTGCGGAATCGGGAAAAGGTGAAACGAAAAAGCGTGAAAACGGATATTTTGGCTGCTTGTAAGTCAATGTTACTCAAGCGTAGTGAAATCGAAATAAGTATTGTTATTTACTCATTTTTTTTTTTTCAAAATAAACATCGATTTTTGACTTAAATCTTATTCTAAAGCATTTAATAGACTGCATAGGATGTAAAATCATAAATGCCAATTTATTAATAAACATTTGAAAATCGGAAAATGTCTTTCAAACATCCGCGAGTGTGAAATTTCGTACGCTCTGTTGACATAACGGCAACTTGTTATAACAAAATGGATTTGTCCCGACATTGCCATTATATAGATAGAGCACTGTACTTCATAAATTACTATCAGAAATAAATGGGCAAATTTGTGAAATATATTATTTGTAAACATCTCATCTATTTCTGTTACTCGCGGCCGTTGCCATCTTGCGGACGTCACTTTATAGGTTAAACCATTTATTGCAATTTGGAAAAATTTGGTCCCAGATAATCCGCAGAGCCATTTTTCAGATGAAAAAAATACAGATAGTCCGCGGACTATCCGCGTGAAATTACGGTAGATGTAAAATTATTATACATGTAATTACTCATTTATTCAAAAGGTAATAGACTCATCATTGTTATAAAATATTAAAATATATAACTTTTTTATTGATACCTCCAAATATAAATGCCAAATAAATTCTAATAATAAAAATAAAAATCAAATAAATTATAACAAAGATCACTTAATATTCACCAAAAGCCTTTGGAAATCCAACAGATGAATTTTAGTATGAACTTTTAAATGTTACAGAACAGCTATGATTATAAACACTTATAGTGCAAAGGCACGAAAGAAAAAGGAAACTGCCGCATGTGTAAATGAATAAAACTCGTTTAACCAATCAGAAACAGTCAGGGATCAGGGCATTACTTACTACTGATGCCAGGAATATGTAATACCTCGTTTCCAGTCCGTTACTGATTAGGTGAACGAGTTTTATTCATTTACACATGCGCCAGTTTCCTTTTTCTTTCGTGCCGTGCACTATAACAATGATTAATGTAAAGAAACTATATACATTTCTATAACTGGGGATGAGAGAAAATAACTCTCAAAATGTTCTGTTAATTATACTTATGTTTTTTTTAAATTTTATTTTAATTTAAATTTCTTTTGCTGTGCCATAAGAGTGACTATCATCTACTACTATACTCTTTTTCATCTCTATCTTTCGGCAAGTTACCCTCAGGCAATAACCACTTTGCAGGGATAATACTGTGATAATACTAGAGGATTATCTGGTAACTTCAAAACCTGAACAAAAGATTTTGTACATTCGTGAAAAGTGAAAGATGTTTTCGTTTATTGTTTTTTTACATCGTATTATTATTATTATAAATAATGTTACTATTTTGTGTTAATATGCATTATTTATTAAAATACAAATTAATAAATAATAAAAAAATAAAAAAAAGTTTGTCGATGTAATTTAAGAAATAAATTATAAATTATTTTCCGATTTTAATTTGAAAAAAATAAAATATAAATCACGAGCTGAATTAAAATAAAGTGCAAAAAAGTTCGTCAATAAATTATTAAAAATTTATACTCTTAAAATAGTATTTATTTATTTGTTTATTTATTTAATGTATTTATTTATTTGTTCATTTATTTATTTATTTATTTTTTTTTTTATTATTTATTAATTTGTATCTTAATGTTAAAACTCATGTATCTTAATAATAGGTGAAAGATAGTCACAAGACATATCTGTGTATTGTTACTCATTATCTTGGAGAAAGTTAAGGTACACTTATGATTGAGTGCATAGAATCTGAAAATAAAGACTATTTATTCAAAAGCTAATGATCAACAAGGATAGGATTGAGCATTTCTCTGCGAGTTCAATGAATACTTAATTTGTAACCTTATCACAGATTGTCCCATCACATCGCACCATAATTTTCCTTACACATTGGGCACCATTGTAAGTGGACACCCCTTTATGCCCCACTTTATGGGCAGCATTGTAACCTTTCGCCCCTAATTGTCTCATCACATCGCACCACAATTGGGCGCAAATGTGACCTTAGTCTCAATACGATTGAATGTCTCCCCAATTACATGCTTGCCTTCACTTCAGTCAAGAAAATTAATGTTAATAAAAGTTAACTAAACATTTACTCAATCTCCTCTTGCTTAAAATATCAATCAGTGACAAAGGTCGGGTTCTTGGAAAGCGGCAGGGTCCTTATCTATTCCAATAAGTTAGGCAAATTTGAGAATCAAATAAATATATTTTTATTCAAAGTCAAATATACATGGTAGGGACACATTAATATGGCCACCTCTCCTGGAACATGTTGGAACGTTCTATGGTATGCAGATGAAAAATCATTGCATATCATTAAAAGCTGACAACAGCAGACGTGTAGTAGCATCCGTTAGCACAGCAATTGTCGCTGTCATGGGCAGAGCAAGTGACCTGTCGGACCTCCAAAAGGGGATATCATTGGCTATTGGGCCAAGAGGGGCAGCATTTCAGAAATGGCCACCTTTGTCAACTGCTCTAGGGCTGCCGTTGTGAAGGTGACTGCGACTGGACGAAGTAGACAGTTTTGAGCAACCGAAGAGGTAACTGTGGGGCCCCACGGGCCATCGATCCTAGAGGCGAGCGGCGGTTATGACGCTTGGCCAAGATCAATCAGCTTGCCACTGTTTAGCAACTGACACAGCAAATGAACAGTTAGGGCCACTAGGCGTGTCAGCACCAAAACAGTGCAACGATCCCTCTTGAGGTTGGGGATCCGGAGCAGGCGTATGGTAACAGCACCCATGTTGACGCCTGTGCATCGCCGAAAACTCCTCCAATTCGCAATGGACTATCGCCATTGGACCTCAGCCGAGTGGCAAAGGGATGCTTTCTCTGACGAGTCGCGGTTTCTGGTGAACAGAGTGGACGGACGATGGAGAATTCGCCAGGAAGCATCTGAGAACAGGCATCCCGACAGCATCATTGGCAGACGACAGGCTGGTGAGGGAGATGTGACTGTTTGGGGGATGTTTTCATGGTATGGTCTGAGCCCACTGAAACTGCTAGAGGATACACCGAATGCTGTTCGTTACCTGACGATCGTCGCAGACCAAGTACACCCCTTCATGTCGACAGTGTTTCCTCAGGGTGATGGCACCTTTCAACAGGACAATGCTCCCTGCCATACTGCCAAAATTGTCCACGACTGGTTCGAGGAGCATGAGGATGAATTCAAGCTACTCCCATGGCCACCAAACTCCCCGGACCTCAACCCCATTGAACATTTGTGGGACCATCTCGATCGCCATGTCTGCAAGCTGGACCCTCCACCACGCACGGTGATGGAATTACGGGATGCATTGATCGCCAAATGGTCCCAGTTACCTACAACCACCTTCCAAGGTCTTATCGACTCTCTGCCACGTCAATTAGCTGCTGTACTTGCTGCCAAAGGTGGATATTCCGGTTACTAGCAGATGGTCATATTAATGTGTCCCGACCCTGTATACCAATGAGATACAAAAAGAAATCTTAATTCTAAGTCTATGAAAGAAAGGACAGATCTTAATGCAAAAGAAGAAAATTAATTCTAAAATTCCCCAGTTACTTAAATCTTCGATAAAATGCCAAAATTCAATAAATGGAAAATGTATATGTATCAATAATATTTCTAGTTCTTTCAACCACCCTGAGAATAAATGGATTTTTTAAGGCTCAATTATAAGATACCTCACTTAAATTACTTATTAATCACCATAAGAGTCATTACCATTTGTGAATCTTAATAATCAAATGTTTCACTTTATTCACCGTTGCGTAGTATCAGATTAACCATAAACTCGCTATCACTTGTATTCCACTTTTGAGCATTTAACACATTTAATAGACAGGCCATTAGATTTCACTGATCACATATTACTTATCACTTTGAAGCACAGAAAACATAAGTTGGAAAGATCCGGATCAATCAATGAGTGAGTCCACTGGATGGCTCAGACTGTCCCCACCAAGTTCGACGGAAAATTCCAAGTATGAAGTTGTCTTCTTATCTCGATGACATGTATCAGCCACACTGATTGCTCACAACAGGTTTCTCCTTAGATTCGCCACACTTTGATGAATATTGATATCGTACGTCCAATGATGACTACACTATTCATAGCTCCCTATGTAGTGGGTTGATTGGATGTACAGAGTGCCGTGCTCTACCTGGCCTAGGTTGGCCAGGTCAACAGCAACACCTGACACCCCACCCTCCGCCTCAATGATTCATCCACTCTAAATGGACTACATAATTGTCCATCTATTTACATCCATGTGATGAACCTGCATGATCTGCTTTGGAGGAGAAGTCGCCAGATTGATCAACATGCTGCGGGAGTTTCGCAGCAGCCTTTCACATCTTGACTAACCCCCCCTCTCCAAAATGTCAAAGCGGCCATCACCTCGGCAGAACTCATGTGATTCATCTCTTGGTTTTCGTTTAAATAGATAATCCGTTTCCGGTCATCTCTCACTTTCACATTTTAAAATAATCCCACAAGAATAATTAAAGAAAACATCAGTTCAATACTTACTTATAATTCATATTACAAACAACCCTCCAATTAATTTAATGCTTCTATATATCAATAAATTCAAAAGACAGCCTCATCCTGTCACGACGCCTCCCCTCCTGTTGAATCACAATTGTATGTATACCCGTGACTTTTATCCTTTTTTAGAATTCCTAATTCTATCAATACTGTGAATTCGTATCACAAAAATTCTTACAAATTTGCATTCCCACTGCTAAATTGAAAAATGTACATTATTATTTCAATGACCAAGTCTCTCCCAAAGTGATTTTACAGTTCAACACGTGAAAACGTCACAAATTAGAGGTGAAAACAGATGACTGCTGGTTGCAATGTTGTCAGTTAAAACTAACTATTCATTAAAGTCCCGATTAAAGTTTTGAGCATTGCACCCAGCAAGATTAGGACTTAAGCAGATGTTAAATGGCAGTTTAACTTCATCTCTGGATGACGACGGTTAGGTGTTAAACTTCATAGTTAGCGAAGCAAAATGGCATTCCGAAATAGAAACATATTTTAAACTAATTGGACATACTAATTATCAAACAGTAAATGGATAAGCTAATTGTGCAAATTATTTGGATAAGCTATATGGATAAGCTATTTGAAAAGCTATTTGGATAAGCTCTTTGGATAAACCATTTGAATAAGATAATTATCAAACAGCTATTTAGATAAGCTATTTGAATACCTATTTGGATAAGCTATATGGATAAGCCATTTGGATAAGCTAATCACAATTTCGGGTTGGCACGTTTCACTTGGTGACCACCAGTTGGCACCAGTAGTCGCCGCCATTAAGCAGCTGCGATTTGGTGGTAAAATTAACAGCGGGATCATATTTAAACGGGAGTGTCATAACTATCAAGATCTAATACTAACCTCGATGTTAGATCCCAATGGTCATAACCTCTTCAATTAAGAAACCATGAACGAGGTATTCACAGCTGCTTAATGGCGAAATGCAGTGGTGCCACCACCCGGGTATATGCATGAAGGCAGTGATGCCGCTAGGCAAAATCAGCGTGGCACAGCGCCATGCTGCCCCTTGCCCCGCCACCCCTCACCCCCGCCAAGCTGCCCCTCGGCACTGCACAAACTCAAGAAACTGAATCCAATAAATGCCAGCAATGTGCGGCTTAAGTATTCATTGGAGCTTATCATGATGGCACGAGTGATTTAAAGCCTAACTATTTTAATTAAACTACTAAGTACATTCATTTCAAATATTAACTGCATCAGTATAGTTCAGAGATGGGCAAATTACAGCCCGCGGGCCGCTTCCAGTTTTTTTTTTTTTCGGCTCGATACCGGATTCCATGCGGCCCACAAGATTATTTAGAAACATGTGCAACGGAGACAAGAAATAGTATAATTTGAAACTGCACTTTATATTAAAAATCTTAGAAAAGGTTAAACATCTTTAATAAAAAAGTTTGCCCACCACTGGTTTAGTTGGTAGCTGTGACGAGCTGTTCGTTGCGTTATTCCTTGTGGTTTTTTTTTGCTTTGTTTTTTTATCCTCCATGGGCATTAGTTTACCAGAAATAATCATTTAAAGTTAGTTATGTTGGTTATTGATGTATATATACTAATTCAGAGCGTGTGACTTTCAAGTAGTCAATGTTGTCATGTGGGTAAGCTGATAGATCCCAATACTAAAGGTCCCGGGTTCAAAATCTTTTACTTTCCCACTCTTTGCCGCTCATTTAATTTAATTTTTTAAACATGTTTTTGAACAAATTATACAGGGTGTTTCAAAATTATGTACAATAAATTTAATGACATATTCTTCAGGTCAAAAGAAGACGAAAATGTTCTATAGCACTGTGTCTGGAAACGATTTATTTACGCGATACAGCCAACTAAACCCGTGGCTCCAAATTACAGGAATTGTTCAAAGTGCCCGCCACCAGCTCGCACGCATGCTTCGGCTCGTTGCATGAGCAACCGTCTGATGTCATGGAAGAGTTCGTCGCCAGCATTACGAACGGTTTGGCATGCATTTTCAATTCGCAGATCCATAATGTTAGGAACTTCTGTGCTGTAGACGATCGTTTTCACATGACCCCACAGAAAAAAGTCCAAGGGATTAAGATCGGGTGATCTTGCAGGCCAGGCTACAGGTCCACCTCGACCTATCCACCGATTCGTGTATGCAGCATTAAGGTGTGCTCACACAACATGGCTGAAATGTGCTG
>JAHWFO010081061.1:1199461-1245634 GCA_023313115.1 Rhysida immarginata | reverse complement strand
ACTCCTGATGTCCCTCTGTTATACTGTAAGGCCACCACCTGTTTAATACAAGAAATCTTATATCCTAGTACAAACATTTGCAGGGTTCTCCCCAGGCCTTTTTGAAGGGGCATGCCATCCAGCAGATTTTTGTGACTGCCCAGCTGAATACATGAAAAGCTGTACAACACCTTATAATGTTTATTTGTTTTTAATTGTTGTTCACCCAGCTATTTTATCCTTCCACCCACCTGATAAAAATTTCTGGGAAGAACACTGATTTGTAAACCGTTCCAATTTCTTTTCAAATCGATTAAGGTAAACTGCAGAGTTGTTCCCACTCTTAAGGATAAAAAATGCCTTTTTGATTCGAAGTGCTATGGTGATTAAGTGTGCATATAAAATATTTAACGCAGGAGATAAAAGAAGGTTCAGAGAAGATGTTACAAGAAAAAAATTTTCAATTTATTACTATAGTGTATATGGAAATTAGATATGAAAATAATAAACTAATAATGCCAGTTGTTGCCATATTTTGCCAAGTACGAGGGGAGATCAAAAAGTAAGTTGCACTTCCACGGTATGGCCATTTATTACACCACCTATACAAAAGCAACACGGCTATAGCAGCATGCAATGTAGGTTCACTTTTCCACATAGTTCCCAAGAGACCCTAAACATTTATCCGAACGATCAACCAACTTTTCGATTCCGGATGCAAAGAAAAATCTATAAACCTTGTAAAGGGTTAAGGAACTTCTAAAAGAACTATGCAATTTTTATAGCAAAAAAAATGTTTTTTGAAAATTAAGTGTCCTTTTTAGCCCTTAGCACCCTGCCCTTTTTAAAGTCTAGAATGAACCCTGGGTAGTTAAATAGTAGACTAGATTAGCAATAGACTGAACTAATGTATACAAACATTTTCGTTCCCATCGCATTTCATGTTTTTGTTAAGAAGTGGCAAGAACTGGGCAGCTTACCCTATATTATTTTATAGGATAGAAGTGCATTATTGTCTTCTAGACGTTTCAAAGTAAGATTATCTTAGGTACCGTAAATACTGTATTTAGTACCGGACCTGAAATACCGGCCCGCCTGCATTAAGTACCTGGAGGTCCGTTGAATTTTTGCAAATAAGCGCCGGACCTTCAATAACTGCCCGGGCGCTTATTTTAGTTCATTTCGTGGATTTTTCTTCTTTTGCTGCTTTCTCACGGGAATGTTTGCTCTCCCAAATGCCACTGCTAAACCGGAAATTAGGTACCAGGATGATGGTCTTCTAATTTCTTGCTTTTAATTTTGGATTCAGTCAAGCAACATAGCTGATGAAAAATGAAAACTTCACAGTTATAGCATCAATTTTAATCTTGCAACAGTAAAGTAGGCTGAAAACCATTCTACAGAGGCTACAGCCAAACAGTTTAGCATTGATCCTAAAGTGAATGGAAAACTCAGTAGGATCACAGCCTACTATATAGATAACAGCCTGTTCAATCAACACGATTTCCATTGAAATCTTAAGAGCGCCTTAGTTCAACGACTTCTCACGTGAGGGCGCTTTTAGTGAGGGAAAACCTTGATAACTGCGTTTACTTATGCACAGGGCTACAGCTGATCAAATCTTTTTAAGTGTCAAAATGAAAAAATATTCCTAGATATTAATTAATATGCACCATTAACAAGCCAAAGAATGTTACTTTTCAAAAAAAAAAAAAAAATGCGACATGTTATAAAAAAAATATTTTTTTTTAACAATTATATAAGATTAAGTATTAAATAAGATTAATATATAAGGTTAATATATTAATATATAAGATTAAACATATAAAATTACATATATATATATATGTAAATATGCAGCCTGTTTGTAGGCTAACCAGTAGAAAACAATAGAATGGTAGCAGTGGTAAGGCTTTTTCAATGCTAAAAAGGCTTTCTTCACCCTACTTAAAAGCGCCCTCCTCCTTTACTGCGGTGAAACTTGGAAACTGTCGATTGAACAGGCTGTCATCTAAGTAGGGAAAGAGCAACCACGTGACCGGAGAGGTTTGTAACCATAGTAACCGAGGCTATCGGCCATTTTGAATTTCACTGGAGGACCAACAAAGCTGCTTTCTACAAATACGCATGCTAAAATTTGCTGATAAATCTTCTTTACTCACTTGAATAACATGGAAAACGCTAGTGAATATTACAAATCTTTAAGTAATGAATGTGCTGAACGTTACCGAAATAAAATCAAAGATATCGACCATAAAGACCCTTATATTATTTCATGTGACAAATGTTTTAGTGATTATTCTCATTTTAACCCTCTCACGCACGAATTATTAAAAACGCTTTAAATTTATTTATTTTTGTTTTTATGATATCGGGGGGTTTCAATTATATAGAAAATATAATTATTTTTTTAATTATTTTTTTTTGCCCTCGTATGAGGCTTATGTGACACAAGACAAAGGAGTCCGCTTTTTGCTATTTTTTGCCTCATACGCGACTTTATGTGCCACTCAGGAGTCGAAATTTTAAAACAAAAACAATAATTACGCAGAATTTCATCTTGTGATAACTTGTATAGCTAAGTTAGACCTTATATGAGGCTATTGTTGAACGGCCAATCTTTTTTAAAAAAAATTGAAGTTAATGCCTAGTACGAGGGCTACATGCTTGAGAGGGCTAATGTATTATTTGAAAACTTAACTCTTCCTAAATAATTTTAATTTATCTGTTTTTAGCTTAATAAAGTTTGTAGTTAAAATGAAAAAAAACATTACTGACAAAAAATCCATGCTGATCTTCTTTCACTTTGCAGCTTTCGAATCTCCTCTGAACGTCTACGATTAATGGCGGGAAATCGATAGAAAGCTAAAGAGGCGTTAGCTTTTCCTCCTTTGTTCCCACATTCGACCACAGCGCAAAAATTAACCATTTTTAAACAATTACAGCTGCAAAACTTGCAAACGCGTTATATTCATATTGTTTTAGCCTGTTGTTGGTCCTCCAGCATCGAGAACGTACCAGAATGCAATGCGGCGTGACGTCAGTTGCTCTCTCCCTAGAGTAGGCTATGGTAAGATACATTAGAAAAGATGAAGGAGAAGGGCGAGAATTTTGCATAATAGTATCCATCACAGCTGTGCAGAATTTTATAAGTGCCGGACCTGTAATACCGGCCCGCCTGCATTAAGCGCCTGGGGTTCCGCTGAATTTTTGCTAGTAAGCGCCTGGACGCTTAATACAGCATTTACAGTAAAACATAATTGGGAAAGAGAGTGAAGTGAAGTTGATACGTGGTGAGAGGGATGTGGCAGATAATACTCGAAATTTAACGAGTCAATTTTGACTTACTTATCAAAAACTTACAAGTCCAGTTTTAGTTAAGTAAGCATGAACCCATTTGAAGCATAAACTGCTACAGTAGAACCCACATATAACGAAATCTGTTAAAACGAAAAACCAGTTTAGTCTCCAGTCAACTCTCTCAACCATAATAAAAATGCGGATAAAATTAAAAAAAATTATTTTAAACTTTGTTTAGTATATTCATTATCTCTGACAGTAATACACATTATATAAAATATGTACAGTATTTGAAAAAACCTGATGTCCTGTGCACCGTTTCAAAATTTTATCGGTTATAACAAAAATATTTTAGGGTCCTATGGGATTTCGTTATAAGAGGTTTCTACTGTAGTAAGCACGAAACCTGAGAACTATTTCTGTCCAAAGGATATGTCTCGGACTTTTAGAACCAACTTTCACATTCTCTGTGCCATTTTCAACATCTTAAGGAGCAATGAAAATTCATCCTTCCATTGAGAACTTTCCTCCAGTGGCTTTCAAGGTCTATTGGCTAGAAAACAGGGCATTTCTGAATGGTCTGTACAAGCTATCAGGATAATATGTTCCAGGGACCAAAACAAACAAGCAGAAAATGGCATATGAATATGGGGTTGAAAATGCTTCTTTCTATAGGTCTATTTAAGTATAGATGTCAGTGCCTACGCTTTATGAATCTGAGGCTATGACGCTATGGTCGAAATGAGGAGAAAATCTCGGCAATGTTAAGAATACTGTATAAGAACATGCATGTAAATTGTTCAGTTCCACAATGTTCGAACAACAATGTTAAAAACAAAAATCTCAAGTTTCATGGATTTCCTACAGATCGTAAAATTCTGTGAGGTTAAATGAGATGTCGTAGCCTAGCCCAATATTTAGCA
This sequence comes from Rhysida immarginata, assembly GCA_023313115.1. Lineage (NCBI taxonomy): Eukaryota > Metazoa > Arthropoda > Chilopoda > Scolopendromorpha > Scolopendridae > Rhysida > Rhysida immarginata. Next base: position 1,241,432 of record JAHWFO010081061.1, on the reverse strand, counting down.
TCGTCACTTTCGTAAATCGTAATTCATTATAAAAATTGCTCACTGTTAATCAATACTTATTTCCATCAGTTTTCACTCCTATTAACTGAAGCTTTTCTTTCAAGCATTTAACTTTCATCTTCACTAAACTTTTGTAAATAAACTAGAACAAAATTCATAAACCATAGGGGATGCCATCTGACAGATAGATATGGCATTTAAATCAACCTATAGTTATAATGGTTTGAAAGGGTCCTGTGGTAGAAAAAGAATTAAGACAATTCAAAGAATGAGAGGCCATTTTCAGCCTTTGCTGTATCATTTGACTTGTTATACCATAAAAATAAATCAGTTTGCAACTCCTATATGCTTTAATGTTAATTTCATCTCCTGCAAGATACCTTCAAAATGATTATAACTCTAGAAAGAAGAGTTTTTGAGCCCATATTTATATGATATTATCTGCTTGTTTTGATCCTGCAACATATCCTGAAAGTTTGTACAGACATTCAGAAACACCACGTATACACAGGTGATGGGCAACTACCACCAAGTTACTATGAAATCATCAAAACACACTCCCGTTTTCAGCAAAATTGTGTCCAACCAAGCACTATTTATATCAGCTTGTATATAACATTAATATATACAGACTTGCCAACATTAGGAAGAGAAAAATCCTGCAATTTTCTATAAAAATCTTACAAGTATACTTTTTCATGTTTAATAGTGTACATTAATAAATGGATATAATTTGAAGCATTATGTTAATGTATACGAACGAACGTGACAGCAAAATTTACACTTTTATTTTTTCAGAAGAAATACGATGAAGGAATTAAACCAACACTCGGCACGGGTTATGGCATCGAAAAACGAACAATCTTGAGCAAAGTTTAAAGTGTTATTATTTTCTATGCACTTACTATTGTCCAAATATTTTTGTGTACGCATATGCTTAATAGTATCTCCTTTGCCTTTATGAGCAACTGAAATGATATTTCCTATCAGCCATCATGTAATTAAGTCCGTGGAACAATAGAATAATTCTTGTTGCGACGTGGTGCAAAAACAGTTAACGCACTGAATTTCAAAGAGCACTTGCTGTCGAAAGAAACGCCAATTTGGAAAACTTGAAACACGTACTTCCGGTGATCCTCCTTTAGGAAGTGCCTACAGCGCCAGCGATCATTAGCGTAGAAAAAAGTAAACGTCGCATTAACAGTCGAAAGTAAGATCAAGAATTTCAAACATTTCTCCTCCTTTTTTTTTTTACTTTACACTAAGAACAAGTTATTCATAATAGAGTCCGGCAATTTTAATTTAAAATCCAGAACCCCAGATAATGTAATAAAATCCCGTATTACCGGCCTAAACCCGGAGAGTTGGCAAGTCTGCATATACAGGATGTTTTTGAATTGAGTACAGATTTTTTGGGAGATGATAGAAGAGGTCCTTAGAAGTATTTTTTGTCATATGAACATGGGGTCCCCGCAGCTCCGTTTACTTACAATACTGCATTGAACAATCAAATGACACCGGGACGCAGTGTGCGTTGGTAGGCCTAGATTATTTTATTTTTAACAATTAACACAAGCAATCAACTGTATGACTTTTACAGTAATTGTTTGAAATGACCGCCATTTGCTTCATAGCACAATTCGCAACGCCTTATGATGGATTGATGTACGCGTGAAAACAGTTGATTTGCACGGTCGTTGATGTCACCTGCTACCGTGACAACACGAGCCGCCAATTCTTCTTCGGTATCTACGGGTTCGGAGTACACCATTGATTTTATGCTTCCCCATAAACAAAAATCCATCGGTGTGAGATCTGGCGATCTCGGTGGCCAAGCAACTGGTCCACCACGACCAATCCAACAAACAAGCACGTGCACCTTGAAATTTCTTTGCAAACAATTACTTTAAAAGTTATTACAGTACATTGCTTGTGTTAATTGTTAAAAATAAAATAATCTAGGCCTACCAACGCACATTGCGTCCCGGTGTCATTTGATTGTTCAATGCAGTATTGTAAGTAAACGGAGCTGTGGGGACCCCATGTTCACATGACAAAAAATACTTCTAAGGACCTCTCCTATCATCTCCCAAAAAATCTGTACTCAATTCAAAAACACCCTGTGTATTGTGTTTCAACCTATCTTTACCTTTGCACTCTAGTAACCTAAAAGGATTAATATCAAATCATACCAACTATCATCTCATATACAAACACTAAAAACTTTGTCAACACCTTACAGCTCACAGAATCAGCTGATAAGATAGCACCAAAAACACAACCTTATACGAGGGAGACTGGAATGAATGGGAATTTGTGTTTCATAAATTAATTTCAAACATTCATAGCAAACCAAAAATTGTATTTTGGAAACTTTATTCATTGCCTCATTTTTCAATATAATCGCAACATTTGTTTATGCAGTAGTCCTAAGTGTAACCAGTTCAGGGCTTTCCCAGGCCTTTTTTACAAGGACGCACCACCTGACTGTTTTCCTGTCCATTTGGTATTGTTCTGGTTTAATTTATTTTACTTTTCTTTACTGAATTCTTTGTTCTCCCACTGAAACCAGCCTGTGCACACAGTGGCTCCATTTAAGTAAACTTTTAATTAAAAACCTGATGATATATCACATTCAGGTTGGTTAACCCAAATAACTTGATTCTGAAAAAGTCAAACTAAATTCTTGGTCCCATCTCCATGAGTTAATTAGTAACCTATTAATTCGAACCCAAATTTTATTAAAATACCTTAAGTTGAACTAAATGGTTTTTGAAAATTTTGAATATAATCCCTACTTGTCATTAAAAAAGTGGTCATTATTTTTTTAATATTTCATTTGCCATGTATTTAGTACAGCATGGATCTAGTCAGACAATCTGTTGCAACCTAAAATCGGCTCCAACGTGGTTTCGGCGTGGCTCCTGAATTCTACTGCCTGTTTAAATAATATTTCTAAAGAGAGCTTGTTGCAATTTTGCCAGTTGATTTATTTTTTATTTCACAGCATTTATGATGAGTGGGTGTACATGTTATATGCTCGAAAATTTTACAGAGATTTCACTTTTTTCTCGAATTCCTATTCACTTTCCGCTGCCAAAAACCTGCGTGATAGCAAATTTTTGAAAGCAAATAGTGACAACCAATTGTAAATGAATGGTTACTCCTAAAAACTTGTACGCGATTGTTCATAGTCAATCCAAACGCTGCCACTAAAAACGAATGTGCGCTCGTTATCATTTACTTATCTTTAAAAATTCTCCCATTTAGCTACCATTTATTGAACTCTTACAAACAGCAGAATCAATTTCCAATTTTTGTGTTAGTGTTCAGTTTCAATTTGACACCTGCAATAGAAGATACTGCAGTGTTTTCTTTGTTATTTGGATTTGGGGGGGGGGGGGGGCAACAGATTGGCGTTTCTTTGTTAAACTGCATAAATTTTCTTATGCTTTTCGATTTTTTTTCTTCCTTTCTTTGAATTATTTATTTATTTAACTCATTCAGTATATTAAAATCTTAAATACTTTTTGTTTGCCGATAGTATTAATTAAGAATCTATTTAATATTTCACAAATCAAATTATATCTATTCTCATTTGTAGGTCTTTATTTTTGTTTTCTTTTTTTTCATTTGTTGCTAATGTGATTTTCATTAACCCCGTTTTTGGGCAGTTTGCCTGTAGGGGGACAACATGGGGCTTTCCCCTCCGAATTATCTGGTGGGGCTTTCCCTCACTGTTGTTACAAATATATAAAATTTTAACTGATGTATCTATTACTAAACAATTTTTACATTTATGTCTTGCCCTCTGGAAACCATACGTGTTGGCCTATAGGTCATACTGGCTCTGGTTAGGGTAATTGTAAAAAATTTTATAATAAAAACAAACAATAAACAATTTATTTATCCGTAATTTTTTTGTAATTTCTTTAAACCCATTAAGTGTCAAATTTTTAAAGCATTTGTTTTCCTGATTAACTAATTAAATAGAACCTAAAAATAAGTTAACTGCTTAGCTTTTCACATGACTTATCTTAAAACTCATCTTAAAACTTAAAATGACAACATTTTTTCAAACTGGATGCCATAGAAGAGATAGCACTCAATTGCCCCCATACACAACTGTGTTATTCATAAGGATTAATTGTTAAAACTGTTAAAAATTGCTGTGTTCTTCAATGCATCAGCCATCAGGTACGTGATTTAGTGGCACAATTATGGCCCATTAAAAATTTTAATATTAAGGTAAGGCATGCAATAAATCGAACAGCTTAGAATGACGTATCATGAGTAAATATACCGTAATTTAAAATTAACGATGGCGATATTGAAGTGATAAAGTTACTTTTCACTTGTTTCCACGTGAAAAAAACTGTTCGAAGTATGAATGCATCATTTAGGAATGAGAAATAAACAATGGTGTGCAGACAGTAAAGAATCAGCGAGGAACTCATTCACTGAAATTGAATTTTGTTTATTTTTTCCTTCATTAATCCTTCACTGGAGCTTCCATTATTTTCTGTGACTTATCAGATGTTTTTAAAATGTATTAACAGTGTCTGCACAGTCTGCTGACCAAATCGCCAGTGATGACAGTTCAACTAATCTGACGAATATGGGTGTGTTTCGATAAACTCACAGCTTAGTGAGAGCTAACTCGTGTAACTGTGGTCAGTGAGCTCCTGTGAGAATTGTGATGATCATGTTATCAAAACGATACACTAAATTATCACATTTGGCAAACATACGTGGCTAATTGTATTTATGTGGAATATTTTAGCTAACTTTAGTTTAAAAAAGATAACATGTAATTAATCAATCATCTTGAAAATGAGATTAAAAGGATATACCATCAACATGACATCTGAACATCGAAATTTACCTATCAGTGATCGGATTCACGCATTAACAATAGTACAACCACTTAAAAAGATTAAATTAAATGCACCCGTAAGTACTTCTTTTAATTATAATGCATTCGAAAAATGGTGCTTAAAGACAAGAATAATTCTTTGTCCTCAAGTTATAAATAAAATATAAAGGTCGTACAAATGAAAACTAAAATATTTATTTTATCCAAAGTGTATACAAGGAATTTAAAAATACTCTCCAAATGCGTTAAGGCATTTACCCCACTGTGTAACAAGGCGTGTAATTCCTTTATGGAAGAAGTCTTTCGGTTGCGTGTGGAGCCATTCCAAAACCTCTTCCTTCACTTCATCGTCCGACTGAAACCTGTGGCCTTTCAGATGTTTCTTGAGATCCCCAAACACGTGAAAGTCACATGGGGATAAGTCAGGGCTGTAAGGTGGATGCTGCATTGCTTCCCAGTTGACTTTTTGATGAAGTCTACCGTTGCTTTCGAGGTGTGAGGACGCATGTTGTCGTGGAGAAGAAGCACTCCTCCTGTAAAAAGTCCATGTTGCTTGCATTTGATGGCCACGCGCAATGCCTTCAATGTTTCCCCATATTGTTCTGCGTTAACTGTGGTGCCTTTTTCAAGACAGTCCAGTAAAATCAGGCCTTGGCGATTAAAAAACACTGTCAACATCACCTTCCCCATGCTGTTTGTCATCGCTTTCGATTTGTTTGCAATTGCTTGATTGGATGAAGCGATCACTCGTAGAGCTTTGAAGCGCAAGCTATCGTTCTTTCTCACATGATGAAACACTTGGAACCTATTGTTCAATTTGCACGTGGGGTTTCGCATTTGTTGAAAACAAAAACTTAGGTTCCTACAAGTTTTTTTTTTCTTCTCCCCCACACAAATTTTCGTTTTCATTTGTACGACCCTTATAATTGATGAATGAATAATTCTTAAGTATAAAAACAAATATTTTTTTATAAAATGTATTTATGAAAATTTTATTTAACTTTGTTTATTGTATGTACAATTTGTCATTATTTTTAATAATAAAATCTGTTTTTTTGTTTCACAAATATGTTTTGCTTCATAATTTTAAATTTGGTTAAAAACATGAGATTCTGGTTTAAAGAAAATTGCCATTGGTTAAGATATTGACTATAAATATTTCAAGTACTGGCCACACAATTGACTATAAAAATTTATTAAGGTATGCTAAGACACTTTTTGAGTTTTTCTTTGTGAATAAAAAAAAAATGACGTTAAAATCTGTAATAGTTTTTGAGTCATAAACATTTATAATACAGGAGATAATTTAGAAACACCCTGTAATTTCAAGTATTGATATTGGCTATAAAAAATTTCAAGTAATTTCAAGTACTTTTTTTTAAGAATGAGTCTGGAATCAAGGGTTTAAGCATCTCAGTTTTTTGGCATTTGCTTAGAAAAATTCATTTCCTTCCAGTTTGCTTTTGTTATTTAAATCTGAAGTATGTCTACTTCTCCCATCGGCAGGTGGCGGATAGCCGAATACCATAGGCTGAATACTACTTAGGACATCCCCAAATATCCAATAAGGGGACGCAGACCAACTCTCGAACCCAAGGTGTTATGCGACCTGTGCTGAAGGGTGGATGGCACTTCGGTTATTGTGTCTTTAATGGAGCCTCCTATCTACATGGAGACATTCAGGAGTATTTAGCCTTACCCCTGTATGCAGGCACCCCCGGGATGGACCGTCAATTCTGCATTTATTACACCATTCTATGGATTGTAATAAACCCCTAATTCTATTTGGTTGTGGGACCTTGGGATTTCGGAACCCACACCCTCATTTGTTGTGAACGCGTATTAATGATTAAATATTAAAGTTTCAGATTTTAGCTTAGTTATTATTTTTAAATATTCTTTAATTCCATTTAGGCGAAGCTTAATTTGTAAGAACAGTTATTTTCTAGATTATTATTAAATTTTAAATAACTTTTTACCTAGTCATTTAAGACAGATAGTTATTGATTAGTTATTTAATGTTGAGACTAGCTATCAGAATTAGCTTATGTTTAACTTATCTAAACGGTTTTCTAGGAAAGGTTGAAGAAAAGTAAAGTGAAATAAAAGATTTAGAAAAGGTTTAGAATGAAAGTTAGAATAGTTTAGATTACACAGGATGTGCGGCTTAGCTGCCTAGGTATAGTATTTGGAGGAGATCTTGAGTCAGTCAGTCATTGTATATGTATAACGCATTCGCAGGAATGTTTGGATAATGTTTGATGGTGTGATCTGTCCTACCAATCATTAGTCGGAGTGTCTTTTGACATCGAGTCTTTTAGTTAGTGTTCGGTGCAGGAGAGGGGGGTTGTCTTAGTCATGGTCGTCGGAGTCGGAGAAGTAGAAGGTTAGCAGACTGCCAGCGAGATTAGACGTGAGCAGTAGGACTTAAGACTGTCGGGAGGAAAGAGAGATGAGGTAGCCTGTCAGAACAGACAGAGATTCAGTCCTTACAGCCTGTCCACAATTGAGGACAGAGTAGTCAATACTGCCTGTCGCAGATTGGACAGATATTTGATTAGTTTTATCCTGTTTTAGTATTAACAGAAAATTAGATAGAATCGAGCAGGAGGTTCATGAGACGTTAATAATATTCAACAGTTAATTTCTTATTTACTGAGGAGAAACCCCTCTTTAATAGAAGAAAAGTTTTATTTAACATGGAAGCGTGAAATAGAAATCAAACGTTATTGAGAATCAACAGAATAGAAATCGGTGGCGCATTCGAGAACGTTAGATTGGGTAACACGTTGTCTCTCTCACATCTCATATATCTCTCAGATCAATTGAATTGAATAGAAATGAGTTAAAGTTTTTCCTTTCAAGTCATTAGAAATTAAATTAGTATTAGAAGCACTTGTAAATAAATCAGTTGTTAATGTTTATGACCCTTTGGAGTTCTCATTTACCCCTCCCCCTTGCGATAGAAGACCCGGGAGAAACACCACGGGCACGGATGTAGATCCCAAATCCGTGTAAACGGTTGGAAGGGTGACCAGGTCCCTTACTCGTAAATTACCTAGTACAGCATTCTTTAGTAAGGCCCTGGGTCTCCACAATGGCGCTGCGAACAGGATGATTTTTCCGTAAGGGGTACGATAGTGAGAGGAATATTTATTGTACAATAAGAACAAGATGATTTTTCTCGTAAGGGTAAAGGGAGAGCCTAAGAAATTTACATTAGAATTTTGCTATAATTCATATAAATCTTAAGTCTTGGAATACGGGTAAAAAAATCATGTAAAATTAAAAATGGCACACTGAAATTCCAGTGTTTGATGGTAGACAAAGTGTAGAAGAATTTTTTAAAAGAGCAAATGAAGTAGCCATGGTGGGTGGATGGACGCAAGAATTCAAATTGGCGGTTTTAAAGCTCAGACTGGCAGGAGACGCACTCTTTTATGTATGAGAAAGTGAAGATATGGCGGAAGTAGATACCTATGAGGCATTTAAAAGGGTAATGCTTGCTAGATTCGCTATAAACACACCGGATAACGATGAACGATTATTTTCCGGATGCCATCAGGAAGAGGGAGAGTGCGTAGCACAATTTTTGACAAGGTTGCAATCATTAGGACTTCGATTATTAATTCCAGTTCAGGGAGGAGGCGTGATACCTAATGCTAAGAGAGAGTATGGGAAGGAGTTGCTAGCGCGACGTATGAAAGAAAGATTTTTAGCAGGTTTGAGCCCGAATATACAAAAGGGAATGATATATGTTAGGACAGAGACTTTAAAAGATGCTGTCATTGCTGCAGAATGCATAGAAAAAGCAGAAATTAGTCTTCGTACGTCATCTATGATTAATATGATTAGCAAGGATGAAATTATAAACCGAATAATGGAGAAAGTAGAGGTGAGGATAGAGGAGGCGGTGAAGCGCACCTTCACAAGGTACGATGGGAGTCGTTCGGTGATCGACTCTCAACGATGCCAGCCAGTACATGTTATTAGAGAGGTGACAAATAATTTTCTGGCGAAACGACGTTGTCTCACAAAAGATAGAAAACATCTTGTTTGTAAATTTTGTAAAAAATTCGGACACGGTGAAGAAGAATGTAGATATAAAAAAACGAAAAATGCAGCACCAGAAAGAAAAGAAACAACCCAGAGTTCAGAACACCCTGGAGAGACAAACTACTGGAAGAAGATGCCATCAAGGCGGAAGGCGCGAACACCTAAAGAGAAATTGTCATTTTCTGGAAAAACCCAAAAGCCCAACACCATTAGTTACAGAGGAACCTAAGAGTGAACAGGAGGTGAAAGAGAGTTGGTGCGGAAGAAAAACACCCGAAGCACAATGTTCCAGACAGTGACTGTCTGAAAAAGTGGAAGCAGCAGATAGAGGGGCTTCTATCCAAATTTAAACTGAAGGAAAAACAGAAGTTGGCCGATGCGGTCTTAAAGTCCATAAGGAGGAATGCTGCCTTAGCTAAGCGTATAGCGGAGTTAGAGCTAGAGGTACAAAAGTGGAAAGTACGCTTGAAAAAGGAGGGATAGAAGCGTATAGCAATGGTGAGGTGACAAATAATTTTGATGAGAAGATTGACAGCATTATGGAGTGTCAGAACGATCTTAGTGAGCAGCCCGAAGCAAATCCGTTTTCATCATATTTCTCCCAAGGAGTAGAAGAAGGAATGCAGACACCCGAGGTTGAAATGAAACCCATTGGAGAAACGCAGAATAAAATGAACGCCGTGTGGATAAATCCATATAAATTCAAGGAAAATATTCAAATCGCAAATCCGGCGAGTGGACTAGCAAGAGGCTGGGAGAGTCAGGCTAGAATCCAGGTGGGATAAACATTTAAATTGCCACTAGAATTAGAAATTATTTTTATTTTCGATGGAGTCATTGAAATTTTGCAGTTTCCATCATTGAGATTTTGTTATGATTTATCATATTCGAATTTCGTTTGAGTAATGTTTTATCGTAGACGAGGTGTAGAGTTTTCCACCGAGAGAAGAGGAACACTTCTCTCCGGTAGAATTGGAAGGAAGCCAGACGAATTGAGGATGGATCTCAGGTGACTAATCTCATTTCTAAAAAGTTTTTTGAAATAGGCGAACCACACAGAATTTTGTTCCTTTGATGTTGATATGAATATTGAAGTTTGTTTAGTGAACGGGAAACAATTGACGACAATTTTAGCGGAAGTAGAATTCGCATGGTGAGGTATTATTTTGTTTGTTTATGGAGTTTCTTTTTTAGAATTTTTTCATTGAAAATTTGTTTTGATTAATGAGAAAGGAGAATAGAGAGAGTGTGCTCAAATGAACTGTTATATTTTCATTATTGACATTTGTTTCTACGGAGGAAATCTTCATTTCCCCCCATCACTTTCAATGACGCAATGAAGCAGACGACATCATGGAGCAATGACCGACAGCCGAACCGGGTTTTAGATGACGCATCATTCCAGTCGCTGCCGATCGACTACCAGATTTTAATGGATCTAATGAAGGCTTCATGCTTATGTTACTTCTAAAAAGCAGAAAATATTTACATTTGAAGAGTTTTTCTCCTGTGTGAATTCTCTCATGCTTTACCAGCATGTCAGCTGAGTCTACGAAGTTAATATTGCGGAGCCACTAGAGATGACAGCTTTTCTTCTTCAAAGTTGAAAAGATTTTCTTCTAAGATAAGCACTTTTCCAACGTTTGAAACCATGACGAGAATGGAGAGAACGGCGAACAACATTTTTCAAAGGATAACGAACATGATGAATAACTTTTCAACATTGCAATTGATGAGCAATAATTTTTCCACGTTTGGAACGGCGAAAATTTCAGCGAGAACTTCAACAGGCGTATTCAACGATTTACTACAGTTTTCAAGATCCAATCGTAAGAAAAGGTATGGAGAATATCTTTCATTGACTTTACATTTGATCCAGTTGGATTTCACGAACTTTTAGCGTTCATCGTGAACATTTATCGGTTGCGGACGAATTAAGAACATTTATCGGTTGCGGACGAATGAAGAACTGTTTATAATCACTTTCAGAACAATTTATTTATTGCCTTTTAAAGAATTTCATTTACCACGAATTCTTAATGTCTTTTCTTTTGCCGAACAAGCTTTTATTAAGGACTTTAGATGTTCTTGTGAAATGGTGTTCATGATTTTTGTAAACGTTTGATGTTTAGCATTCTTTAATACATTCGGAGATTGAGAATTTTAATACATTTCTTTATATTTCTGTGCTTGATGTTTTACAGTTAGTAATCATTATATTGTATACTACACAGAATTTTGAGAGTTTAATTTTTGAAAATTGTTTTCATGTAATGTATCTTTCGATTGAATTGAGCGTTTATTTAATAACTATCTCTGGAAACCTATAGAACTTATATTGCGAAAGTAAGGAGATTGTATTACTATTTAGATTGTATTACTTTTTATAGGAGTTGAAGAACCAGTTGATGTTTAACCTTTTTAATCGTTTACGAAACGTTTGATTTTTTTCACATTCTTTGTGTAATCCTTTCTCAGGCTTAAAGTTTTATAATGAGAATTATAAAATTGTATTCTAATTGTTGTTATCGAAAGTTTTATCTTTTATGTGTAGAAATTACAAGATTTTTACTGTTAGAAGGTTCACTTAAAGTTTATTCAACAGAAACAATTGTAGAATATTCTTTTTGAATTTAATGTAATGATGTTATTGTAAACTTTTTAGAAGATTATTGAAATTTAATTGTGTTATTTGAAATTTTGAAATTTTGCATCATGTATGTTTTAGAATTGTTAAGTGAAGTTAACGCTTGAACTTGATGCATAACGAATTACTATGCAGATTTTGAGTTTATATAATTCTTATTGAAGTGTTTTATAGCCAACTTTGAAAATTGTGATTTTATAATATGATGTTATTTTGTGTAGCTTTTCATTACGAACCTCTGAATGATTGTAAAATTGAACTTTTGTGAATTTTGTAATTTTGACTTTTGGAATTTTAAATCGTAATTTACAATAAATTGTAAAGATGTTTGTTTGAGGGTTGAGAGAGAGAGGTCGAGACGTTTTTAGGTGTTACCCAACGGAGGAGGCGACTTATCAACTGCCAAGAACCAGGTATGGGTTTTAAGTTTTATTAACGCGAACCTTAAACTTTTTTTTAGAGCTTAATTCTAGGAAAATTCATTATCCTTAGGATAAGCGAATTTCATTTTTCAGGGGAATCATGTGGGACCCCGGGATTTCGGAACGTGGAACCATTACGTGGAACGTGGAACTATTACATGGAACCATTGCGGGTCAGCTTAAAGAGGTTTCACTGTACTACTAGATGCTGAGGTGCATTCAAGCAAACCTGCAGCATAAAAAACTGGCGGCAGCCAACCTCAATGGAACTTTTCTGGCTGAGGACATTCACATAGCTCTAATTCAAGAACCTTGGATATCCAAAGGTGGAATTAGAGATTTGAGTAAATGTGGAGGTAAGCTGTTCTATAATTTTTCATGCTCACCCCCCCCCCCAGCCTGTTTATTCAGGGATCACGCTGTTGATCGCCACTTTCACCAATGGCCCCAAAAAAATCAAAGCGGCAAATTTTATTTAGAAGTGGCGAAAGCCGGTGGCAAAAAAAAAAAAAAAAATCTTGTTTATATCATAATTTTCCTTAATTGTCATTCTCACCTGGGGCTGTTCTTGAATTACTTCTAACTTGAAGTTTAAAATTATTCGGATCATTTAAGTTGTCCGCATTCGACATTTGGGCATTGACACCTGCATTATTGGGATCATTGTTGCCAATTTAGTAGATATTCCAATAAATTTTGTGGATTTTACATAAAAATTATGCAAAAATACTCTGAATTTAGTGGATTTTCCTTCATGTGTACAATCGAATTCAGTGGATTATTTTGCTCGGATTTAGAGGGAAAAAATTTTTTGAGTTGGCAACACGATGATACGGATGCCGCAAAGTTGTTATTTTCCAAGCCGGTAGGTAAGAGACCAAGGGTCGGCCTAGAACAGGTGGCTAGACTACATGGAGAATGTGGGTTCGAATCGCTTGGGTATTACCAGAGAGGACATGCGCCTGATGGCGGAAAATCGCGATTGCTGGAGATCCTCCACAGAGCAGCTGCCCTCGCGACCTCCAAAAGTTTGCCTGCCTGGGTATCACGGGCACTGTTTCAACTACACAAACCAGGGCTATGGAAGTTATTCTTTCTCTGACTCCTTTGGATATTTATTTACAGGGAATCGCTAGAAAAAGTTCTTATGGTGTGGATAATCAAGGGCTATGGGTAGATTTCCTTGGGCTGAAATCTCATACCATCATTAGCCGGATTATGACCAGTATTATTTTGCAAATGCCTTCCGATGTTGTGGAAACTCGTACCCTCCCTGAGCTCTCGAGCGAGGTCATCATAGACCCTGTGTTAGAGCAGAGAGGGGGAAGTCGGCGTTTTCCTAAGGGCACCATTATTTGGTATACAGATGGCTCCCAACATCATGAATACTCTGGCCTGGGCGTTTATTGTGGCGAACCAAAAACCCTTTGCTTTCGTCAACTCGGTCGTTGGGTCACGGTTTTCCAGGCAAAGATGTTAGCCATTATTTACTGTCTACAGATATGTATAAACTCTACGTTGAAAAAATCTTCATACTCAGTGACAGTCAGGCAGCCCTAAAGGCCCTTAAACCTTCCAAGATAACTTCTAAAATTGCCTTGGAGTGTCGTCAACTCCTGTAGATCTTGGCTCTTCAGAATAGCTTAACGCTACTATGGGTGCCTGGACAGAAAGGTATAGATCTCAGGATTTTCCCCCTGAAAAAATCCTAGTTGTCCTCGGTCGGGGTCGAACCCGCGTCCTCGGGCACCAGAGGCGACCACACAACCTCTGAGCCACCAAGGCCGATTAAAACTATCAGGTAAAATCCTTTTTATTTTTTATTTTTGGCGCTTAATGAGGTCGCAGATACCTTAGCAAAACGAGGTGCCATGTCAGCACCCTGTGGTCCTGAACCTTTTCGCGGTATTTCCAAACAAACCACAATCTGCAGTGCTCCCACCAGAATTGACAGAGGGCAGGGTGACAATTGCAGCAAGAGGGCATCATGCAGTGTCAAGCATCTCATGGGGAAGGGAGGCGAGAGGCAGGGGCAAGGCTCAAAGTGGAATGAAATTATATATATATATATATATATATATATATATATATATATATACATATACAGGGTGTATCAGGTTCGATGGTCATAAAGTACCTAGCGTGATCCTTTGCATGAATACAAACTTAAAGTTCCTTATCGAAAATGCCGAAAACTCAAGATTTAAATTGCGTCATTACATCATTTATGAACTTTCCACACCAGCAGTTCATTAAATACAAAGGGGCGATTACAATTAAATCGGCGGCAATTGTTGAGATTAAATGACATTTTCGAGAGGTTTTCAGCAAACTTCGCGTGATGTTTAGACCCTTAACATTTGAGTTTTGAACATTTTGCATAAGGAACTAAGTTTGTAATCATGCAAAGGATCACGCTAGGTACTTTATGACCATCGAACCTGATACACCCTGTATATAGACCCATTATATTAGGAAATCAATACTTTATTCCTTAATAAAACATAAATAAAAAATATAAGGCAATTCTTCTATGTTTAATTTCTTTCTTTCTTCACAGCCTTCATCTCACTTAGGCAGAGACCAGCTGATTAATCGAAACAAAGTTCTGCATAAAGGCTAAGCACAGAGGAAAGTTTTAGGGCATCCGATTAACGGGCACTAAGGGGTCTTGAATCCTTGCAAGGAGACCAGATTCATCCAGGAAGGCGAATAGTAGGATAACAATAGTGCGTTTGATCTTCTGACATAGAGGGGAAGCAAGGAGAATATTTTGAAGCGATGGAACGATGTTACAGCAAGCCAAACCAGACAATAGCATGGCCCTCTGAAGGCAAAAAGGGGGACATCTTAAAAGAACGTGCTCAACAGTTTCCAGCGATCCACACTCACTTAGCGCAAATGGCAGTATTTGAAGTTTGTGACAAAAGCGATTCAGAGGAAGATGACCAGTCCGCAGCCGGAATAAAGCTGACCTTTGAAGATGCGAGAGCCATCTGGGGACAAAAGAATTAGTATCCAGATCACCGGGATTAGGTTCTTATAGTGGCCTTCCTTTGACTCTAGAGTCCATGCAGCATTCCATCGCACCAACAATCCGTTTCGAACGACAGCGCCAAGTGCCTGAGCATCTACACGAGACAAACTTGCCGGCTTCTTACCCACTCGTCCCCAGTACGCCAGCCTATCCGCCAACTCATTTCCGTAGAAACCACAGTGACCAGGGATCCAAATAAAGTAGATATCGTAAGCTTTAGATTTAAGCAAGAGCAGGAGATTAACCACATAACCTAATAAACTTCTGAAGAACCAACAACCCTTGTTTAGGGCTGACTGTATAGCTATAAGGGCACTCTTAGAATCTGATAAAATCTGATAGTGATCCGGGGGGGAGAGAAGCAATTACAAACAACGCCTTGTGGATAGAAGTAAGTTCTAGCTGATACGAACTGGTGGTAGGCATAACTTTTTGGGAAATTAGGACTCTATTTCTAAGATAAACCCCAACACCACCCATCAGATCAGGCAGAGATAAAGGAGGTGTCAGTGTATACGCAGAGGCTCCTTGGGAATTTGTCTTTGAGGTAGCTAGCTAGGAGGGGGTCTCGATTCTTGACAGATGGGGAATCTAATACCCAGGTCGGCACATCAGCGACCAACTCGCCCAGAGAGTCCACGCCAATAGAGTTGAGAATGGTCATCTCACAAAGCTTCAAGTGGCCACACTGGAAGTCAGCAAGAATCCACGAAAAGAGCAATTTCAGGCGATTATATTTAAAAATTAGATTACAGTTCTCTGCTAGAGAGAAGGATTCATGAAAACTGTCAGATGTCAAACAACAGGCAGAGGTAAGGGATACCACTTTCGCCTCCCACCTGAGAGGGGATGGGGGAATATTAGAGTCTATATATAACGTAGCACAAGGGGAGGAGAGGACAGTGTGCAAGCTGTGACGGATGATTTTTCTCTCCTCTTTTAGAAGGGGGTTGACTGCACTTTTCGAGGCAAGGAGCAAAGGCAATGCCGAAGAATACGGAATCCTGATAAGTGCACCAATAAGGGAGGAGGACTCGCCCCAAGGGGGACCCCACCTGGCTTTCACCGCCAACTTAACTCGAGCCAAACATTTTTCCATTTTTCCCTTCATAGACCGAATATGGGCTCGCCAATTCAGTTTGTCATCAAAAAGAAATCCCAGAAATCTATGGCAGCGCCTAAATGGGAGACGAACACTTTGTACGTAAATAGCCAAGGGGGGGGGGGCGCCCCCCCCCAGACAACACAAAACACATGACAACCGTCTTGTCTGGAGAGAAACAGATGGAATTATTCAAATCCCAGTTGGTAAGAGAGTCACAGGTATCTTGCAGTAGAGCTTTGACGCTCAGGATAGATTTATGCGAGACCCAGAATGCGATATCATCAGCGAATACACTCTTCCCCAGTGCTGGCGAGACGTGACGGAAGACATCACTTACAAATACGTTAAAGAGGGTGGGGCTCAAAACCGAGCCCTGGGGGAGTCCATGATCGGCCTTGGACCAAATAATGCCGCTCGGGGTTTTGATTCCCACCCTTCTCATCCTTAGGAAGGAGGAAATCCAAATAACAATCTTTCGAGGGACACTGAGATCAATTAGTTTATTCACCAAAAGGAATGAGAAACAGAATCAAAAGCACTTTTAATGTCAAGAAAAGTAACGCCTGTAACCTCGTTTTCCTTGGCTGCCAGAATATCGTTGATCAAACTGAAGACAGGCAAAATGTAGTTGTGGCCTTTCCTGAACCCAAAGAGATGCGCAGGAAGCAGGTTGTTGACCTCCAGATAGTGCTGTAATCTGTCATTTACTAGTCTTTCAATTATCTTAATAAAGCATGAGGTGAGGGCAATGGGTCTGTAGCTGGAGGGGTCCTCAGGTGATTTGCCGGGCTTAAGCACAGGGTGAATTTTAAACCATTCTTTTACTGCAAATGGTAAAATTTAATTAAATAAATCTATATCACAGTTTAATTTAATGTATAAAATATGTTTGAGTGTTTCCTCTTTCAGTGCATTTCTGTAGGTTGTTTTTATTAATTTACTTCGAGAGAAAACTCTTTCCACTGCCGCAGTACTTAATGGAATGACAGTAACAGTAGCATATATGTTTGCTAAACTAGGAAAGAGATCTGTCTTCCATTTTTAAGTTTTGTATTACGGTTAGAAAACTTGCCACTAGTTTAGGAACTGTTCTTCATCTTATGCAAAATTTTTCACTATTGCTTGGATATCCGACAAGGGCTGCACAAGAATACAGGACTGATATCTTCAAACTTCTGCTCTTTGCTGATGAACATCAACTGCTAAAGACTTGCATATGACCTGCGTGCAGCATCTGGAGTGCTTGTTTCTGACCAAACAGTCGGAAATAGACTACAAGAAGGTGGTTTGAGAGCCAGAAGGCCGAATCGTGTACCTCATCTCGTGCGCCGACACTGAAAAGCCCGACATCGGTTTGCCCAACAACACATCAACTGATAGCTATGTCAGTGGCGATCTGTTCTCTTTACAGACGATTCCAGATTTCACCTAACTCATTGTGATGGATATCAGCATGTGTGGAGATGTGCTGGAGAGTGCTTCGTAGAAGCAACAATACGTCAGACAGACAGAATGGAATATGGTTTAGTCATAGTTTGGGGAAAATTCTATCGCCAGCCGTACTGATCTCATTGTTGTTCCAGGATGTCTGAATGCTGAAGTCTATATCATGCTTGTATTGTGGGCCCTGGTTTCATTCTTTCGTACTTTTCAAACCCGCTTATCCGTTAGGGTCGCGGGGGCAGCAGCCCTATGGAGGATCTCCAGCGATTGCGATCTTCCGCCATCAGGCGCATGTCCTCCCTGGTAATACCCAAGCGACTCGAACCCAGATTCTCCATGTAGTCTAGCCATCTGGTTCTAGGCCAACCCCTTGGTCTCTTATCCAACGTCTTGGAAAATAACAACTGCCTAGGAAGACCAGTTTGCGACATCCGTATCACGTGGCCATACCAGCGCAAATGAGATCTCTCAATGCAGAGAAGTAGCGGCTCAACACCTAAAGACTCCCTTATTGTGCTGCTGTGCACTCTATCTAGTAGGGTAACACCTGCCACACCTCTCAGAAATCTCATCTCGGCCGTTTGTACCCGCAATCGCACTCTTTCGGTCATTACCCAAGCCTCATGACCATAGGTGAGAATGGGGACAAAGATAGATTTGGAGACAGAGAGCTTGGCTTCATTACCCAGCTCGCGTTTCGTTACCACGGATCGCCGCAGTTCACTTCTGACACAGCTTGCTGCACCGATACGAGCATCCAATTCTTTCTCCTGCCGTCCATCACTCGTGAATGCAATCCAGAGATACTTGGATTTCTCCACCTGTCTCAAAGAGGCTCCCCTAACATGGAGAGCGCACTGAGCAAGCAGTCTTGAAAGGATCAAAACCTCAATTTTAGCCACACAGATCTTCATCCCAGCTTCTTCACATTTGGCTGCAAACCGGTCTAGTGCATGCTGAAAGTTTGTGCAAGGAGGACAAGTTCGTAAGCAAAGAGCAACCTCTCCACCAAGCAGTTGCCCACAAAACACGCACATTGCCTCGGCTGCCCCTGTCTATTCAGTCCAGTCTTATGCAGGATAATGCTCGTCCGCATATGTCATGTGCCACTCAGGAGTTTCTTCAAGAAAGAAACAAGAAAGGAGTGGCCAGCAATGAGTCCAGACATTAATTCGATCGAGCATATGTGGGACATGCTTGAAAGACGCATATGGCAACGTCCAACAAGTCCAACAATCACTGCACGGCCTTTCGCAGGTCCTCATTGAAGAATGGGAGAACATTCCTCAAGCAGACATCCGTCAACTTATGCGAAGCATGCATCGCAAATGCGCAGAGGTCCTTCGAGCCAGTGGAGAGAATACACTTTACTAGAGAACACTTCTAGGAAGATGTGCATCCAGAGATGTCTTGAGACCCCTTCTCGAGAACAGTTTTCTCACTTTAGTTTCACCAGGTGTCATTTGTTTTTTCGAAAGGTACTTGGAAAACTAGGCCATACACTTGTTTATTTATATTCAGACTGCTTCATGTGTTCATGGGGTTGTACAGATATTTTCATTCATTTAAATAACATAGGCGTCCTATATTGTGCTCTACTAATTCTTTCGAATAGTGTGCATTTGCCCTAATAAATTTTTAAGCTTAGAACAGTCAATATTCATGCCCGAATACGTATTTACCGTAATTTAGGGTAATAACACCGCAGCATTGGATAAGCCGCATTGATAAAAACGAATTATTAAAAAAAAAAAAAACGGTAGTTACGCTGCAGCGATAGTTAAGCCGCACCCCCCTCCCCCTTTATGATAGACAAGTAAAACGAATTGGCTTAATTTAAGAGAAACCTTCAAATTCAGAATGAAAAACAAGTCAAATATTCTTCTTCATTTTATTTATTTTCATCATTATCGTCAGCAATAGTTTTGTATGGTTAACAAGCAGCTCTGTGATGTACAATCATGACAACGATTTCAGAAAACTGATAGTGCTTTGATGTGATGCAGTTGCATTCCGTTCTGATGAAAATCAAACGAAATTAGCGCATAATATACATTATAGTACCTTAATTTTCCTCTATATACAATGTACAGTTCATTATTAATTACATTTATTCACTTTTCATTTGAATTTCCCATCGTCACTTTATCACATCGAAATAATGTTGAAGTTGCCCTTCATGGATTAAGAAGTTATATTCGTATTTTTTTTTGGTGATGGGAAATTCAAATGAAAAGTCGTATAATGAACTTCAAACGAAATTAGCGTATAATATACATCACAGAACTCGAATTAGCCTGTATTGATTCAAAAACGTAGGGCATAAAAAAAAAAAACGAACTTTTTACAACAAAACAGAAAACACGCAATTCCACGTCAGAAATTACCGTCACAATCCTCTGTTGGAAGCTGAGATGATCTTCTAGGAATCGCTCCCAACAATCGCAGCTCCCAACAGAGGAAAACAATAAGCGCATTCAATCAGCATTTACAACCGTGCATTTCGATCTCAAACGTGGTTTATCTCATTTTTTTTTTTTGCACTTTACTTTTAAAGTATAATTTTTTTTAAACATTTACTAAAATTTTCATGCTAACCATAAATTGAATCGCCTATCTTTAATGTCTATCTATAAAATCGTCAGAATTTAATGAAACAAGAAGCCTCGCAAGAAGCAATAGGGCCACGTGATCAGCTGCTGCGGGAAAAAAATTATATTAAGAAAAAAATAACATTCGTTGATATAGTTAATTCTCCATTTCACCCATGAACGTGCACAAAAATAATACTAAACATGTATGGAAGAGGGGAGGGATAAAAACCAACAACAACCAATAAACGTCGAGTGCTGAAACATCAACGGATAAAGAATGTTTAAGACTCGTGGAAGTTGCTTAGTTTCATATTTGCTGAATAAAATTTAGTTTTAATTATAATTCCGTAATAAATTATATTCACAATGCACAGTTTTGAGTATTTTTGATGATTTAGTGCATTTTCAGGCAGTTTTAGACGGTTAGGCCTGATTGCCGACAATGTGTACATTCCGATAGGCCTAATTCACCGACGAATTTCCTACACTTTTGAAACGTGGTTTGTTGTTTTAACACCGATCCTAATTGAATTTTCCTGCAATTTCTAACACTCTTCTGCTGAAGTAAAAATAATAAACAGTTATAAATGAATTTATGTGATAATTCTTAGAAACATCGGAAGGAAAATTAATTTTGACAATGGCTAACCAAACGTGAAGATCGATCTTGAAGTTATGAAATATTTGGTAAACATAAAAAAAAAAAAAAAGACGATCGGGACAAAATCGTAATATAATTACATTATTAAATAAGATTATATTACAATAATGACTTGTGAAATCTTTTATTTTAAAATAAATTTTAAATAACAGTCGTCAGAACTATTTAAATACACACGTGTTGGAAAAAAAAAAAAAAAAAAAATCACGAATCCGGGAGGCTTCGGGTCCCGAGCATTCCGGATTCGTGGTCCCCCACTGTATTTCACTTTTCATTTGAATCTCCCGTCACCAATAAAATACAAATGTAACTTCTCAAATATGAAGGCCAACAACATTGTTTTGATGTGATACGGCGGCATTCTATTCATATTGAGGCGTTATATTCGTATTTTTTTTTTTGGGCGATGGGAAATTCAAATGAAAAATGAATTAATTTACTGATGAACTGTACACTGTATATGCTGTATAATTAATCTATAACACAGGATAATTTCGTTGTGAATTTCATCAGGACAGTAGTTCGAAGTAGCGATCTTTGGGAGGAGTTATTTTTGTATTAGATGTTGGCGACGAGAAATTCAAATGAAAAGTGAATAAACGTAATAAATAATGAACTGTACATTGTATAGACAGGAAAATTAAGGTACTATAACGTATATTATGCGCTAATTTCGTTTGATTTTCATCAGGACGAAATGCAACTGCATCACATCGAAGCAGTATCAGTTTTCTGAAATCGTTGTCATGCTGTTAGGAAAAAAAATGGTAGTTACCCCGCAACGATAGTTAAGCCGCACAGGCATTTTTTATAACTTTTTTAATAGATACGCGTGGCGTTATTACCATAAATTACGGTATTTAATATTCTCAAATACAAGTGAATAACACAACTCTTATATTTTTTTATAGTTTTTATAAACCAAGATTTATTTTAGCCACACCTCAGATTTTGATACTGACCAAATAATATTTTCAAAAATATCAGAAATCTTTGGCAATAAACAGTGGTAGTCACTAAATGAAATCTTCACCCTGCTTTAGATGATGCAATAGCTTACAATAAATGAAGTAATTCCACCTAGCAAGCTAAAAAGTACCTTCTTTGTGCGAGCTTTCCCCCCATTTTTATATGAATTTTTTTTCCCGTAATTTTTTTTCACGCCTTTAGTAAGTTGAAAAAAGTATGTAAACCCCAAATGTAAGCAACTATCCTGTTTTTAGAGTAAATTTTTTCTATTATGTAGCCTCTCTTCCTTTATGATGCCACACACTGATACAATGATCTCGCAACTGTACTTGATCCTTCATTGCCAGGTTAACCTGTCCTGTACATACGTTGCAGAATTTTCTCTTTCCTTTTTCATCTAAATTCATTCAATTTCGTTTGATTCCAGTTACTGTAATTTTTTTTTTATAATATGGATATTATGCAAAATAAAAGTTAAAAAAATCATTAATGCATTTTATAAAACATTGCATAGTGTTTAACATTCCAATAGTAAAAGGATGAAAATATTATGCGGGGCGAGGGTTAGCAAACAAACTTTTATACTAAATAGTAAACATAATAAATATTATAGAGTGAAGGACCACGAATCTGGAATGCTCGGGACCAGAAGCCTCCTAGATTCTGGGTTTTCAGGGAGAAAACACAACGATGTAATTAAATCTTTTCTGACATCTGTTATTTAAAATTTCTTTTAAAATAAAAGTTTTCACAATTATACAATTAAAGTCAATATTGTAATATAATCTCATTTATTAATTTAATTATATTACATTTAATTTCTCTTTGATGTTTCTAAACTTATCACAAAAATTTAATTATCACATGAATGATTTTTACTTCATCAGAAGAGTGTTAGAATTTGCAGGAAAATTCAATTAGGATCTGTTAAATCAAAGTTTTAAAAGTGCAGCAAATTCATCAGAGATGAGGCCTATCGGACACTGTACTATTTTTTTTTGTTTGAAATTATTTGGGTTTTTTATTTCTCTGTCCTTTTGTAGATTTATTATTCAGTAAATAACCAAGTTACCCCTCCTGTGGACGATGATAATTCCATGGGACTCGGAGAGGAAGAAACAGTAGGGAATCTTAACAGAAATTAAGTGAAATTATGGAATTGTTTTGCTCTGATACAGATGATTCTGTTTCGAGTGATTTATGTAGCAGAATGAATATTTTTTTTTGTAACAACCGGGTGCAAATAATACACAGATGTGTATCATAAACCAAAAATTATGTTAAATCACATGCAGTCTTTGCAATGGATCGTGCTTAGTATTGAGGAGAAATAACCGCAAAAAGCACTCGCATCTATTTTATCCTCATGATGCTGCATAAATTCTTTTACCCCTACCCAGCTACTTTTTCATGCTCCTGCCACTAATAATTTCTGGGGAGAACAGTGCAGTTTCAGTTTATCCATATCAAAAAATTCATTCGGCTGATTGTGATTTTGGACAGTAGTTTTCATGTCGCACTGAATTACATTTCTACATTGATTGTTTTGCCTTTGAGAAGGAAATCGCACGGAATAGCACCCTTGTATTATACCAGCATTTTACATGGCCTTGAATTTTTCACACTGGTGATGTGAGTTTCCACATCATGGTTTCTTCTTTGGATGCAAGCTGGTAGTGGGAAATATTACAACACCCCACCCTTATAGCCTGGGCCTATCAGTGATACCATCTCTTCAATCCACTAAAGAAGTCCCTTAGAAATCAGACTTTATAGCCTGAACATGAATGAAAACGAGGGGTTTGCAATCGAATTTCTTGACAAGGGTATACAGAAATTGGTTGCACGTTGAGACCGTTACATAAATAAATGTAGTGATTATGTTGAAATTGAAGCAATAAATAAAGTTCCAAAATACAATTTGGTTCGCTCTGAATGTTTGAAATAAATTTATAAAGCACAAATTACCATTACTTTCAGATTCTCTCTCGTATTACGTTAGTTAGCATTTGGAATTTGTAATATGAAAAGCTTTTCATAAAGTACCCTGCTTTAATTGTTGTAGTTATGACAATCACTCCTTGTCAATGCCTTGCATTTTGGCATCTGCTTCCACAGCAAAAATGACATTAAAATATTTTATTGCATTCTTGTAATCATGATAGCCATCTCATCGTTAGCTGTCTCATGCTTTGGCATGTCTTCCACACCAAATTAATGCTAATTTCTTTTCACTATATTAGTTATTGCTGCATGGGGTCTTATGCATTGGCATCATTTCCCCATAAAAAGCATTCTGAATCTTTCTAATAAATTAATTTAAAAATAATTTTTTTTAATTATGCAATAGGTGTGCAATAGTTACTCAAAGTAATTACATTTTCTCTTATAAAATTAAAAAAAAATTATTTATAAAGATCTGATTAGAAAGAATTTAAATTCAAATCTGCTTCAAAAAAATTTCCTCAATTTGATCTTGGTTTAAAATTCTGATAATTAAATAGCAACTACACACCAATATTTTAAACACAATTTTAACACCCATATATTAACTGAACATTCATTGTGATCTTAATAATGGAAACTAGACAAGCGATATGTGTTAAATTATCTAATACTCTCTAAATTAATATTCTACAACTTTTATATCAATTTGCATTACTGCAAATTAAAAGGAACTTACAAGGCAGACCCATCCCATACACTTTGTTAAGGTATGGTAAATTACTTCAATAAATTGTAGATCAAAAAAAAATTAAGTTTTGAAATAACGATTATAATTTCTTTTCAGAAAAGAACTTTTCCATTTAATGTTTTAGAAAAGTGGAATGAAATACCCTCAGAATTAAAGCAAACAATGTACTGATTTGTGTTCTTCACAACCGAGATATTCAGAATTTTAACCACTTATGATTAGACAAACCTCAAATTAGATTGATTATTAACACAGTAGTCGCCGCTTATTGTAATCATGGTTAATGTAATAGATTGGTTATTGTCATCACTTTTGTCAGGAACGGGACGGTTATATACAAGTACATTGAAAATCAGCTGATTACTGTACTCAAAACTTTGGTTAATGTCATCAAATTTTTCCCAAAATGAAGCTTCTGTACATGAATAATGACCTAGAAATTTCGTAGAAATACCTTGAGTTGTTTAAATTCAACAGTATTAAAACCATGGTGTTATTGGCTGTGCTTCAAGCAAGTCGTCTGTGCAAGCTGACTGCCACGATCGCCTCATTCGCACAGGAAAACGATCCTACGTCATCTCGCCAGTTTTTTTAATCAACGTGTTTATTAAACATCTCGATAAGAAATATTTTCAAAATCATTAATACACCTTTTACAACCATCTTAGCCGTGTCAGTATCTAATTGTAACGAAAATTGTATATTTTCTTACACAAAATCATCTTCACTCATGAATGCCGCAAAGCAATTTTTAAAGAACAAAATCGGCATTTCTGCGCATGTGCATTGATCATTGTTATCGTCGTTAATTGTTGTAATTTTGTTAATATGATCATCAATGCTAGCAAAGTTCTTGATTGTGTCATCTTTGTGGAAAGGATTGCTTATGATTGTTCATGAAACCATACAGTTGTTTACCGTCAAATTTTGACGGGTTCCATCTAGTTTGTATAAAAGCTCATGCAACAGAACAAGCAACGAAACGAATTAACGTCGCTTCCAGGTTGACCGAGTATCAGGTCTGTGAAATTGTCACAGCCAAAGAGTCTGAAATCGCTGAGCCGGACAAACTGGAAGAGAATCAGGAAGAATATTCTAAACCACCAACATGTAGCAAAATGCGAAAAGCACTCATGTTTTGCAACAAGGAGAGTATCATTTCTCTCAAAACTTTAAATGGCATTATGATTATGAGAGCTATATAAATGATCTCCTTAGGAGCAAAAGCAGGCAACTGAGAATAGATGATTTTCTTTAATTGCTATACTGTAACGGGTATGTACGTACTTATTTGCTGTATTTATTTTTTACTCTCCTTGTATTATTTGTAACATCGAAATAAAGCGCTATTTACACTGTATGCAATAAAAAGCCTCATTTTTTTTTATTTTCGGTTATTGTAATCAAATAGACTTGGAACCAAAGTGATTACAATAAGCGGCGACTACTGTATTTCACTTTTTATCCAAGAACAAATCTGAATTGTAGCCTACCATGATACATTTCCTCTTCAGACATATCTTTACAGAGAGCCAAATATCTTTCCTCATCGCATATAGTCTCGATTTTAATTTCTTCTTCTGTAAGACCTTCATGAACGTCTTTACCAGGTTTAGCTTCATATTGTTCAATATCATGGAGATAACCTCGACCATCATACCTGTGTGTGCATTAAAACATTCAATTAATTCTTTTTCACCTGCACAACAGAATAATACCATAAAATGTATATTGTGAACGGGGAGAAAAAAAAATCTTTTGAATTCTTTACCCAATTTTGCCAAAAAAAAAAATAATAATAATAATAGTAATAATAAGAGAGAAAAAAAAGGGATACATGTATTTTAAGTAGGTTATATTGGTACACTTCTTATTCAGATGGGGTTTTAAGTACATGTATTTGGTTGGTTTTCTGATAAAAAGTCTACATTATTAATTATGTTCATATACAGTTTCTGGTAATTTAAAACAAAAACTATTTTTTTACTTTGATTTACATAATTAATAAAAAACAGCAATTAAAAATTCTTTAATAATAGATTTTAAGGGACGAGTGTAAAGCAAATTACAATTTATATCCACCTGCAACATAATTGTTACTAACAGTAATTTTATAGTAATTTATAAAATGGGAGGGACAGTCAATAAAATCCCTGGGGTCAAATTGGTAGGAGGGAGGGAGGGAATAATAAAAGGATAAATAATGAAACGAGGAAGGAATGAAATGAAAATGTAATTGTATTTAAAAAAAAAAATAATAATAATAATAAAAAAAATGATACAGATGAGATACTGAATGAAGTACGTAACTAGAGAGCGAAAGAGAGAGATAGATAGAATGAGAGAGCAAGTAGTTGCTGTTGTTGCTGCGGCTGTTTATAAGGCCTACACAGGTTTGTTACACAGTGGCCATTCATAGCAAACACTTATTAACACTTTGCGACGATTACTAATGACTTGTCCGAATTGCTTTTTTACCCGACGGTTCCCGGCTTCTTACCAAAGCCGTCGCCTTCTTCCACTACAGGATACCTGTTCGGGGTTAAACTCGACATAGGTTATGCAAAAAAAAATCGAAAATTCGAATCTAAAAACCTTTTATATCATGAAAATCCACAAATGCCATTATGTTTTGTGATCAGTGGAACGGACCTGTCAATCATTAGTCGATCCTCACCCATCCACGGGATTAAATGCTTCCCCTGTTCAATATATAGAGCCTTCTCGTCATCTCTAAACAATTTACACGAATAACCAAAGACCAAAAGCTCTTCTTCGTCCTCGGCGACATTTTTATCGACCATGCCGCGCGACCAATGTTTCCGTTTGGCCGCCATCATCTTTCACACCACAATAACAAGAAACAACGATAATTGGGCGAAATGGAAACGATCAAAAGCTTTCTGGCTTTAAACTGAGCATTCATCCGACACAAACAACACAGATAATTAATTAAATAAAAACATATAAATTATGATGGCATTTAAATACTGCCGTATTATTTCATTCAAAAGTACGGTAATAGGCACATAAATACGATAAAGCTTTCACTTTCAAAAGACGCCATCTAAACGAGAACTCGATTAGGTACATCCGAGGCTCGGAAGAGTTTTTCACTTAACACCATTTTAATTAAATCACGTAAATAATTTATTATATCGTTAGTGAAAAAATAATATTTAATCAGTCTTTGATGAATAGCTATAGTATAATAATAAATTAATATAATTGTTTTAAAAATTTAAGTTCTTTATCTTGTTTAGTTTTTGAAAGAGCAAAAGCGAGGGAGGGAGCCCTTGCTGTCCATGAAAATAAACATTAAGCATAACAGATAAGAACGATTTTTATGCGTGTTTTTACCAAATTGTTATTGGTAATATAAGAAATAAGAAACCATATATCGAATGTGTTAGTTTGATTTTTCATCGCTAAAGATAAGACATGCTTTTAAATTTGAGTGCCCAAATTTATTGCATTTGGTGACCAAGAGTGAACAAAAAACTCTAAAACTCAATAGACAACAATTTACAAGTGCACAATAAATTTACCACCCCAACTGTTGCCAACTAAGTTCATTACGTTGAAACAATGATCGATAATTTAATTTCAATAATACCAAACAAAAAAGCGCACGATGCTCTTCATAGTTTGGCATTAAATAAAGTCTTACCAAATCAAATAATTAAGTACTTGGATGATCATAAACATTGGTTAAAAGTTGAGAATGCAAACCAAACGCAGCCTTTTTTAACCGTACAAGACCTTAAAGTATTACAGAATGTCTTAACAGAGATAGGTACTTTTTCTGAATGCAATTACTAAAATGAATATTTATGCACTTGATTTAAATAACAATCCAATACGTCATTTCTGAATTTTAAATTTTCAGAGTCAAGTGTACACCTTCATGAAATTTTGGAAGATGCAACGATTGAATTTTTTAAGAGTCCTGAACCACCAAGGGTAATTTACATACTTTAAGTAAATATATTGGACTTTGAAATGTTAATAATAGTAGACCCTCCAAGGGCTCACATTTCTTCTGCTGGACACAATGATTCAAAATGCTGGACATATAGGTCATTTGCTGGAGAAATCATTTATTTTTCCTTTGTGATATATACATGTTATGATCTGTATAATTCAAGGTCTTTGTATCACTATTATATACAAGGTGACAATAAATAATGGCAACTCATTGTGTACAAATTTTTTAATCCAAAAAATGAAAAGTAAAGCAATTGACAACTAATAAATGGAACATGGTTCATTGGTAATAACATGTTCATTCGGTTTTGAAGTGGGCTCCTTTGACGGCGATACAAAGCCCCAAACGTGTCTTGAAATTTTCAGCAATGGGCCGCAAGTCATCGGGCGACAATCGGTCCCATTATTGGCGCAGGGACTTCTTCAGCGACTCCAAACTGTTGTGGCGTTTATTACAGGTCCTGGCTTCCAAGATCGACCATACGCTATAATCCATCGGATTCAGATCCGGCGAGTAGGGCGGCCACTGCTGAGACGTGATGAAATCCGGAAAATGGCTCTTGTACCACACGTGTCATTTTCGTTCTGTGAGCTGATGCAGAGTTTTGTTGAAAGGTTCAATCCGCATTGCAGAATTGCTGCTGAGCCCAAGGAAGTTCTACAGCTTCGAGAATGTCATGACGGTAAACGTGTTGGTTGATTTTGACTCCTTGGTCCACAAAAACGAGTGGTGTCTTGCCACTGGTGCAAATTCCACCCCAGACCATCACGGACTGCGGATTTTGGAGAAGTTCGATGACTGCGGTAACACGTCAACTGGACGAGTGCAACTAGGCGCTGGTCAAGTGGACGATAGTCTACTGGACGAAAACCAAGTGGGCGACGGTAAAACTGGACGATAACCAAGTGGACGACGAAAATTTTATAACTTAAAAAAAACAAAAAAACTTTGCCATTCTGTTTTTATGGACATTATGAGGACAGAAATATTTTAAAACTTCAAATTTCACAAAATTAGTTTTATTATAATTTAATTATTATTTTATTATTATTACATATTAATATCTATGAACTAATGCAACATGACATTTTATTATGTTTTTTTATATAAATATTTTATTTCAAGGATAGTTGTCCTCGTTTCTGACTTAAAATAGGATTCATCTAAAATAAATATACAGAATTAAGTACCAAAATCAGAGGGAACCTCTAATCTGCAAGGAGATTTGAAATATCAGATACGTATTTCGGCTGCCCAGTAGCCATCTTCAGCGATGAGAGACAAAAGTCAACTCTAATAAATATACTATCAGATGAGGTAAATAATGCAATAAAAAATACTTTCGAAAAAGAAGGTATGCAAAGTACGCAAAATGACTAATGCAAAGTAAGTGTTATCAACGGCAAATGCTACATGATACAATTCGTATTTAGAACCTTTTTTAACCAATTAGCTTAGAAAGCTAATTATGATAACAATGAGAAGTGGGAATATACTGTGGATAAAGACATGATGCAAAAAACGAACCTCTTGTCCACAAATGTTTTAATGGGCGAATACGTATTTCGATCTCTTTGAGATCATTATTCAACGCAAAATAGGGAAATTTTTACAAAGCAAGCTATTTATAAGAAAAAGAGGGGCTGTTGACTCTCTCCCAAAGGACCAATCAACGAACACGTCGAACGTCCAATGGGAGAGTCAATCAACACCTCGTACAAAAATTAATAATAATAAAAGCGCGGACCTAGGAGAGATACAGATTTCATACAATTGGCAAGAGTTATACAAAATCCAAAAT
Source organism: Rhysida immarginata (assembly GCA_023313115.1). Taxonomy (NCBI): domain Eukaryota; kingdom Metazoa; phylum Arthropoda; class Chilopoda; order Scolopendromorpha; family Scolopendridae; genus Rhysida; species Rhysida immarginata. The sequence continues at coordinate 1,211,138 of JAHWFO010081061.1, read as the reverse complement.
TATACAAAACAAAATTACCAAAATATACAGTACAGATTCAAACAACTGGCAAAAGTTATATAATAGAAAAAAGTTAACAAAATCCAAATATACATAATAAAAATTCTAAACTATACAATCTAAAAACTTCTATTTATCAACAAATTACAGTGAGAAAACTAAATTAAAAAATACAACGAAACAACCAGAAAATTAAGAAATCTTAAGCAACTGTAATAGAATAGATTCGCTGAGGGGACCTGAGCCATTGTTCAGCAATATTCTGGGGTCCTTTTTCCCGATCTCCAAAGTCTCGTATGCGTCCAATGATTTCCTGTTCCTTACAGACCTAAGCAAACGGCAATCCCTTAACAAAACGGCGTGGCCTGTTTCAAGCATGTGCTTGGCTACTGCGGATCTCTCAGGACGACCAAACCTGGCGTGGGCCGTATGCTCCTTGAACCTGGTTTTGTTAACTTTTTTTCTATTATATAACTTTTGCCAGTTGTTTGAATCTGTACTGTATACTGTGGTAATTTTGTTTTGTATAATTTTGGATTTTGTATAACTCTTGCCAATTGTATGGAATCTGTATCTCTCCTAGGTCCGCGCTTTTATTATTATTAATTTTTGTACGAGGTGTTGATTGACTCTCCCATTGGACGTTCGACGTGTTCGTTGATTGGTCCTTTGGGAGAGAGTCAACAGCCCCTCTTTTTCTTATAAATAGCTTGCTTTGTAAAAATTTCCCTATTTTGCGTTGAATAATGATCTCAAAGAGATCGAAATACGTATTCGCCCATTAAAACATTTGTGGACAAGAAGTTCGTTTTTTGCATCATGATAACAATGTTCAATTATATTAACCCAGACACGACTTATTAGTCATTTATCATTAGGAATTTTTTCATGGAAGAATTTATAGTTTAAAAAATTACTTAAAAGTTATCATGACGATAAATAATTATATTTGTTTGCATTTAAATACATCAATGTTAAAATTAAAAATACTAAGAGTTAAAATTAAAACGGACGGCAAAATAAAGTTGGTATTTTTAGTTGGCTTTTTTTTTTAAATTATAAAATTATTGTCGTCCAGTTGGTTATCGTCCAGTTTTACTGTTGCCCACTTGGTTTTCGTCCATTTGACATCGCCTAGTTGACTATCGTCCAGTTGACTGTCGTTCAGCTGTGACGTACCCCGATGACTGCAGAGGTGCCTGGTGCCTCTGTTGTTTTGGTGATTGTGTGCTTCTCGTCTGTGAAGAGGATGTGCTTCCATTTCTCACCTATGACCCGACGCTTGAGTTGGTGGTATCTGTGGAGCCATATGCGCTTGTTTTCATCTGTGAGGAGCTGGACTTTTTGGAGTTTTGAGTTCTTCTGTTGCCATTTTCCACACCGATTCACGGTTGATTCCGGTCTCACGAGTGATTTGTCTCATTGAGATCCTTGGATTTCGCTGGACTCGCTTTTTGATGATTTTGCGGTTCCTGGATGTGTTGGTGGTATGCTTTCTTCCTCTTCCTGGACTCATGGTCAAGCTCTTTGAACCATTTGACCGCTTTGGAGACGACGTCTCTGCCAACATTGAGCAAACGAACAATTTCACATTGACACTTTCCTTGATGAAACAGCTCCAAAATTGCACTGCGTTTGCTTGACATTTCAAAACACACATCAATTAACTCATAATAAGTTGAAACACTGACAACTTGCCCAAGAACATGCAGTGATTGCAATGAATTAAAAATTATTTGGTGGCGCTTTAATATATTCGCGCCTGGACGTGTCCATTTCTGTTGCCATAATTTATTGTCACCCTGTATATGAAATATGGAGACTTTGAAATACATTTTATTGATGAAAAAATTCACCAACCGGTTTTGCCATCTTTTGTCAAGTTCACCATTTGAATTATCTGTAGTTCAAATTTTATATCATTTGGACCAATACAAAGCATTCTACAGCCTTCTGAAGTGGAAAACATATTTCTTGTATACACTGTATTTACATGTGTTCATCTTTCTAACTTTTATGCGCCTTCTTATACATCCATGTAACAGATTTACTGCCTTGGTACATTTTGTCAGTGCACAATCGGTAATCTGTATATTAACGTGTTTCTTCATAAAATTTGTTAATCTTCTTATTTTATATCAACACAAAACCCATTCTCTTGGTTTTGCATTTTCTTCTTTCTTATTTAATATAAATACGATAAATATGTTGTCACTTGTCAATAATATAACGCCCTGAAAGCGTGACGTTCAGGTATCGCTTGCGGGACAACGGGATTGCTGTAAGAAATGTGGGGCTGTCCCGCTAATCACAGCCGTTAATCACAGCTAATCACATGACATTTGGAAGGTCTATAATGGTATCACTTGGAATAAATATTTTCATGTATAATTTGTTCCTCTTTAGTGGGAAGAAAAAATATCTACAATTTCAAAAGAATATTCCCAGTTTGAGAAGAGACAATGTGCCACCGATCGCTTTTGCCACCGAGCGGCGCTATCTCTGTTGCGCTGTCCGCCATTGCAGTCATTTGACTTTTGTGCACTCGGTGGCTCACGTCAATGCAAGGTTTTAGTTTTTGACAGCTTGTTTAAGTTTTGTTTTCTGCTCAAATGCCTTTTCAAAAGAGTACAGGTAATATAAGTTGTCAAAATAGTTATCGCACTTTCTATGTATGGAAACTTGAAGAATGCAATGAATCCCGGGTGGCGTTAAAACTAGTAGTAAATGTCTTGCTTAGCCTCCTTCATGCTCCTGACATTTCTGATGTGAAAAAAAAATTTAATTTGCAAAAACATTTTATTTAGGTTTTACAATACTCACGATATTCACCATTCATATTTAAAATTCCTTGATGAAACTCTGCTACAATACTTGGTAGCATGCATTTAAAATAAAAGTTCCTTAAACGACTAACATGTTTATGTCGATGTACTCGTTATCATATCGTATGCAGACAGTTTTCATTTTGTCATTTGTCCATTCAAGAAAATAGCAAAGTTCTCGTTTCGTGCAGTAAAGTTATAATTGACATTCAAGTATACTGTAGTAACCATAGGGTCAATTTTTGATTCTAAATGGTCTTCAAATTTGAGTGGTAATGAATTGTTACTCGAAATAGCTGTTTAATTTTCTGGGACCTTTTGTTATCTGGAATCTGCAGATTTGTTTGTGCATCTTTCAGTTCATTTGGAGGAACTTTGTGTTTAGTGCCCATCTTCCATTTCTCTGCTACATCTGTACAAGCGGCACCAAACAACCCTTTTGTTTTAGTATTCAACTTTAAACTGATTGGGAAATCTTCCGATGGCTACAAGATCTTCTTCCCAGACCACGCATACAGCTGGACCCGATATAAAGAATCTTACTTCAAATCTATCTTAACACAAGTCTATGCTTCATGAGACAATGCGTTAAGTGATACCGGGTACAACTGAAATCATACTGTAAAATTTATTATTATAACATAAATTACAATTATTATTTAATTGCCAGCGTGAGTTTAATAATTACAATTGTGTGCAAATTAATATGAACAAGAGGGAATTTTGACATAATTTGATTTCCTGAGTTTAACAGGCCTGATTTACAGCTGATATGGAACTCTGATTACTCTCAGCTGTTTACTGTATTGTACTAAAATACTTACTAACATGCTTCAATAAAAATATGGAAATTTCCATCTTATTCACATTAATTTGCACACTTTCGTACATATCTGTATAATTCCTTCGATATTTAATTAAACACAGTGACCACGAGGAATAAAACACGGGAAAAGATCTTCAGTGAGCATGCGAATAGAGGTAAGCAGATCAGTGTTTCTTTTAAAAATCGTCTTCGTATAATGACTGTAATGGCGTCTTACTACTAGCGCTAATATGCAGATAAATACATGAACTACTCGTGGCACGTTGTCTGTAGAGGACTGTGCAAGGCATCAATAGAAAGAAAAACTCATGAAGTTTTCTTTACATAATAATAGTTCAATAGAAGAGTCAAAGGGCAAAAGTCCAAACAATAATTCAGTATTTGCCATTCATGCGACGACCATTATTGATAGTTTCAAAGGCATCTATGATGCGGCTTTGTAGTTCTACCAATATTTTGACATTGTCTTACACATAATTCTAAAGAAAGAAATTGCAATGGTAGCCACTTGGTAGTTTTTTTTGTTTTTTTTTTCCTTGCATGATCTTGGTAGCCACTTGTGAAGTTCCAGATCATTGGCACTGGAGTGGAAAATTATGCAGATGCTCATCCAGACAAAGTTGCACCCACAGGCATAGCTAAGGGCGGTCAAGGTGTGCAGAGTACACAGCTGCAACAAATTAGGGACGCTAAAAAGTTAAAAATGAAAAATTGAATACTGGTGCTTAAAAGTTAGCTACGTACGCTATGCACCTGATGGTGATTAAAAAAAAAAAAAAAAGAAAAAAAACAACTTCGTGAGTTTTTCTTTCAATGGGAGCCTTGCACAGTCTTCTATCATAAGATTTTATCCGCAATAGAAGTTTAAGGGGAGACTCCGGTGAAAAAAAAAAAAATCCAGGTTTTTATTTAAATATCTATAATTTTTTTTATTGAATAGAACTTTAAAAAAGAAAGAGTTTGACATATAGTTTGACATAAGTACGATCGTCTGCAAGAAAAAGCATTCTAGCTGAAGTAACGTGGTGACCTGTTTATAGCTTACAGTCACACTGCACAAGGAAAACTGAATGTTGATATTTCCACCATGTAAAGCATGCAAATCAAAAAATTAACATAAATTACCATACTCACATTCACTTTCATCCGGAAAAGCAAATAAAAGGCATGTTTCAGCACACAGAAGACAGAACAATTCCAGGATGGCAAGCTACACTGTTCCGGAAATGGTCAACATGATCACGTGATTGTGGGTGATTGGTTGGTCCGATTTGGATGATTTTTTTTTGTTTTGTTTGTTTTTTTATGCTGAACAAGTTTGCAATTGGGTTTTTCTCTCTTTCCCTTACGGTTTTTGAGATAAATTTTGAATGTGTCCTAATTTGCATATTTGGGATGATGAAAAGTGCACCATGGGATAGGCCACCCACAACTTGCTGTTCATCGGATTCATCAAAATTGACATATCTGCTTCGGTTCAAAAAATAAAAGGGGGGTTCAGACTTTTGTATTCACCCTGTATAGTCATCCTCAATAGATTAATTTATTCAAAAATTAAACTTTACATTAAACAGATTGAAGGGACAAAATATTAGAATAATTCCAAGATACATGCAAAAAATTAAAACAGTTTCCAGAACTGCCCATTAGGTGAGCAGAAACGTTGCAAATGTTCAATATGAAAGGCATTACAATTTTTCATAGCTCAGGCTGAGCAACATGGGTAGGAAATTGGTGGTGTAAGTACATAATGTAGATATGATTACCTGTTGTTTGTATTTATTGAGTTTGGAGTTGTGTGTTTGTTATAGCGTTTGCGTATGTGTCTAGTTAATGCTATATTCGTTGTAGTTTGATTTTACCTTGTTACAACAGTTATAATTGTTGTTATTTCCTATTTTATCGTTTAAGTTTTTTATTATTATTGTGGACTGTAAGCATTCGAGAAGAACTGTTTTTTTTTTTCCAGGGGATTAACAATCCTCTGATGCTGCGATTATTTTCAGTTTGGCGATTGCAACTGGCTTTATTGTAGCACAGATTTGAAGAAAAAGCTGAGAGAAGTTCGTGCTGAGCGCCTGTGTTTTGTTGAGGTTTTTTTTGGGATTGTTATGCTTGGCAGTGAAGCGAGCGGATGTATAGTCGGAATGCGGATAGAATGAAAATTCGGCATCCATGATGGCGATATCGTGTTATGGCTCTAAAATGTCCTGCTAGTGCTTACACAGTTATTGTTATTGATATGTTTTGCTGCAAGTTAAGCAAAGCATAGTTTGCGGTTGTTCCGCTGTTGTTTTATTTTTTTTTTTCTTCTTTGCACTCTAAAAGTGAGCGTAGCAATCTGGTAATTGGAACACGCTCATGTCGCACCTTGAGAACGTCAATGTTCTTATGTTTGAGATTTTTCGACGTGCGCTATCTGAATATAGCGATGATAATGTCTAAGATAAGAATACATCAGGAGTGACAACAGACTGGGTGCCTTTTCTTTCTGTTTTGTACTTTCATTTTATTTCCGTGGCCTTTTGCTCCCTCCCCCCTTTTCCTGGTGTAACGGGAATCAGGAATACACGACCAAAGGAGAATCCCTTGTGCTGTTTGTTCTAGAATCAGTGTGCGAGAAACTGTTCTGAGAGAAGGACACCCCCCGCCTCCGCTCTCCGATGTTGTATTTTCTATGATTGACACTTGTTTACCTAATTGCCAATGAACGTTTTGTTGGCCGACTGGTAGTGTGGTTTTAGATTAACTACGGTTCAACAAAAGTGGCAATGGTTGCGACCATGCTGGACGATGTTAATGGCGACGGCCGCTCAGCTTAATAACCGAATCTTGTTAAGCTGAGCTTGCACAGGTGGTCTAGTAGAGGGCATTTTGGGCAATAAGTACTTTAGAGGACTTGTTTTGCCTGCTTATGTATGCAACTGGTTTGTTTGGTGCCACCCAGCTGAGGTGTTCTAGAAAGTAGAATCCAGAGCAGCACGCTGTTGTGTGTGGGACGCAGGGCGTTCGCACAGTCGTATTTTTGGGGTTACCGTGTTCCTCCCCTCCCCAACCCCGAGGCCACTGGGAATGATTATAGCTGAAGGGTTGGGTGGCAAATAAAATGGGTACATAGCACGTTCTTGGGCTGATCCTGTATTACCAATTACTCAGAGGCCTTGACATCTGGTGTCCGGCAACATTGTAGGTTGTGCCTGTTAGGCGCAATTTGCATACTCTGCCTTGCAGGGAGAGCCCTGTAGACACTTGTGCAGGCAAGAAGTGCAAACATGCGCACATGTTATGCATTGCGTACTGTTAGGTTAGCTTATTAGCTGTTATTTGTTTTACAGATAATTAACTGTTTAGTGTCAGGCCTCTGGCATTTTGAGTTGTATAATTCTTGTTATATTGCACATGCAGTTAATGTTTATTGAATTATAGGTTTTGTCTAATTTTGCATTAAATTTACCATTTTGATACAACTACACTGCCTATTTAATCAGTTTTCCATCACCTAGCGAGTCTCACCCTACCCTACTGAGCGGTCGTTGTTCGGCTTATAGGTCCGATTATTGGGCCCGCCCCCGCGCATGGGTGCACAGTCTATTCTAGGAGATTGTGACAAGTCGTTAAAGTGCTACCCCTTGGAGAAAAACCACGCTGAGAAGCTTATTAGAGAAGATACAATGGGATAAACGGGAATAAAATAGTTTCTCAAATATTTTTGCAAAGCCGAGGAGAATTGAAATCTCGACGATAATTAGCAAAGTTTTTTGGTTTGCCTTTCTCAAAAGTAGGGATAATTTTTGCATGTAATAGGCAAGAGGGGAATTTACCCTGAGAAATAGACAGGTTAAAGAGCAGGGTTAGAGGTAAAGACAATTCCTACTGCGGCTCCAATTACTACATCTGATCTAATTCCGAAGGGATCCAGAAAAGGTGAAGATTTTAGTTGTTTAACAACCAATAGTTTCCTCCTCTGAAGTAAAGAGACGAAAACAGCCAAGGCTTCAGCGGAATAGAAAAGGGGTAACTTTGCTGTTGTATAGGCGGACAAGCATTAGTAATTGGCACTAATGTCTCAAGAACGTTTGCGACAGCCAAAGAAGTGAGAGGAAAAGATTCAGAAAAAGGGGAAGGAGTAGTGGCAGATCCATGTAAGAGGTTATTTATTATGTCCCATTTTGCTTTGTTGGAGGATATATTATTAAATATGTTCGCATAGTACTCCATTTTTAATGATTTTATTATGTTTCGTAGATGATTTGCAAAAGAACGAACATTATATTTAGTTTTCAGACTTGGATTGCAGTTAGAATTTATGAATTCATCCAAGGTTTGTGCGACGAGGGATCTGTTTTTTTTTGAATGATAGGTGATTAAAGGGAAGTAACGGTTAAAACCAAAATTAACATGAGCAAGGAATTTATCGAACGCTTGGTCGACATCCAGACTAGGGTGTAAATTATATTCCTATTTGTAAGTTCCAAAAAGGAATTGAAAACTGCTATATGCGCGGCAGTAATCAATCTCTGTTTAAACGAAACTGGGGTCAATTTTCTCTAGGAGAGCACAAAACTAAGGAGAAGATGGGAAAGCGATCACTAATTGCAAGGACTAAAGACCCACTAAAATTATTATCTACAGCAGAGAGAAAACATTGGTCAGTAGTTGAATAAGAATTGAATACGCTCGAAAAATGGATATAAAAGATAATTGTTAGGGAAAGAGCCATTCCAGACATTAAATCAGTGATAGCATCCGAATCAGTTGAAGATTTGGCAAAATCAATATTGGAGTCGCCTAATATAACTTTTTTTGATGACAAGCATAATTTGAGAAGCATTGATTTTAAATATGAAAAGAATGTTGAAAAAGAGCCAGAAGGAGGACAAAATATTGAGATTATGTAATATTTATTATTAACTAGTACCATTAAGATTTCAGTATCTGTTAGAATTTCGTAGTAGATGGGGCGTTGAATATGATGTAAAGAATTGCCTAAATAAACTGTAATGCCACCTCCTCTTCTGTTCTTGCGATGCATTGCATAGAAAGAATGCCCTTCAAGGGGAGGTATTTCGCATAGTGATTTGGACCAAGTTTCAAGAGCTAATATGTGGCATCATATTGAACGTGGAGAGAGACATTAAGAAGGTAGAGAAATTTGCTCCAACACTCTGAATATTTAGACCTAGCAAAAATAATAATGAAGAAGAAGGTAGAGAGTTGGGATTGTAGTGAATCTTTCTTTGCTATCTTTACGGGACCCACCTTCCCTTACCACCGTGATCGTATAGTACAGGGTACGTAAGGTATTTGAGGACACACCTTCGTTTGGCTACTGCTGCACTATAGTAAATTGTATGTCCTTTCCGTTTCTGGAAAGCAAAATGGCAGACCATCAAGTAACACAAATCATGAAGAGACATGCAGTAATCGTGGCAATAAAGGCAGAGCACAACGATTTAGGGATATCACAATTTCTAAAGGTCGCAAGATCATTCGTCCACAAAGTGCGGAAGCAGTTGGAGGCCGAAGATGGCAATGTTGTACCAGTAGCAAAGCATAAAAAGCATGCCTCACACTCTGACATCATCAGAACACCTGAATTTATTCAGCAAGTGCAGCAGGCCATCGATGACAATCCCAGAACTTCCATCAGGTCACTTGCCAAAGATCTCCATGTGTCGGAAGGAACAATCAGAAATGTTGTCCATGAAAACATCAGATATCACTCATATGTCATGCGAAGAGGTCAGTTTATGTCAGACAAAACACGGGTAAACCGACTACTCAGATCGAAAAGGCTCTTAAACAAGCTGAAAAATCCACGTGAAGCTGATTTGCTGTGGTATTTTCGCCAATGAAAAAAACTTTGTGGACTACTACGTATGAAACGTTGTGGAGAGAGAGGTCAATGAACAACCCCATAACACCAAAGATGAATTGAAAGCTGCTATAGTTCGAGTAATGACTAATATGAGCCATGACCATTTGATTCTTGCATGTTGACGGTTTCGATCTCGCATTGAAGCAGTTATAGAAGCTGATGGCGGATTCATTGAATAGCCATATATCAAGAAGGTTTCTTGTGTATGCTCATGTTATGTTTCGACAGTAAAGTTATTATCGTGACTTATATCTCTGTTTTCTTTCTTAACGCGAATTTGTCCTCAAATACCTTATGCACCCTGTATATCAAATTTCTTATCTATTACTCAGGCCGATTAATCTTAAAATTACTATCCCAGAAATTATCCTGTTAACCTCCCCTTTTTTGCTCAAATAAAACACTCACTTAACTCCCTCGAAAATTACAACTAACACTCTTCCATGAGGTTAATAAAATTTTATTTAAGATAAAAGTAATTGCAAAATACGGAAATAAAATGAGTGTTAGTGGGTGAGATATAATAAGAGTACAAAGTTACAAATTAACAGAAGAATGGTCTTTCTTTAATTATAATCTTTAATTTAGGCTAGTTGAATTTTATGAAATGCACAGTTCTAAAGTCACTGATAATTTTCACTACTGCGAGAGCCCAATTAGAAATTAATTTCACTTATCTTTTTGATACACTTGTACTTGAGATGCTGCGTTGTATGAGAGTGTGTCACTGCTCATGTAGGATAACATGTCCTTATAAGCCCTCGTTGACAGTTTGCATAGGCTCTTTCACTGTTGATGTCACTTATTGTCTTTTATCTTCCCTTGTTGTGGTCTTCTCGTGCCTGCTCCGCCCGCAGTGAGGTCTTCGTTGTCCCCATTGACGTTTTGCTCTAGCCCACGCTCCGGCTCGCCACCGACTGCCTAGCACGCCGATGGTTTCTCATCTTCCACGTTGCTCTTTGCTTGCTTCTCAGGGACTTCTTAGTTCCCCAACTAGTTGTCTGTGCCCACAGTTGACTGGGCGTTAAAGGTATTAGTTTTTACCTTCACCTTAACCAATAAACCACAGACCGATCTGCACCAGTTGTTTACTGCTGGCGCATGTGTGATGTTATCCTTCTCCAGTCGTGGCTTGACGCCACTCATTGCTCGCCCATGTTGCCGCCGCCGAGCACTTTGGCAGCCCGTGACCAGTGGCTCGCACCACTCACCAAGCTCTCTCTTGTTGATCAGGTTGTTCGCTAAAAGTTCATAAACAGTCCAAATCTATTCTTTTTGTTTCGTGTACGAACATTTATACTTTTTTTGTATTCAAATCATGTTTTCGCCTCCTCTGATTTTTCTAATAATCCCATTGGTTATGAACACTTAAAATTTAGCACGTGTCATCAGTTCTTGCTCCCTCCAGCGTGCACTTTTAAAAGCTACGCTCTCGGTTGCTAAGATACTGGACGATTCATCCCCCCCCCTTCAGTTTCCTGTTCTCACTGGAAAGAACAATGAAAGAGCATTCGATAAACCTAACCGCATGGCAAAGTACATTAAGCAAAAAATCGTTAAATATGCAAACTATTCGATTAACCCCGGTTTATTTCGCAACTAAAATTATTCAAGTTTCCACTGGTGTTACTTGAATTCCCTCCCCCTTTGATTCTGATAAGAATAATAAAATCCATATGGATAAACAAAGCGAAGATTATTTAAATATCATCGCCGAGTGAAGCTATTCGTCACAGGGTATTTATACAGATATGCATTAAGAGCAGAAGGGGAAATCGGGTTAGTACTAGCAAACATTAAGAGAGGTTTAACACTTAAAAAACCATATGAAAATTGACGTGGAAAAAGTAATTAGAGAATATGGAATTGCTTAAAGAAAGGGTACAATAATAGATAAAAAAAGACGATAAAAGGAACGTACAGAAGTGGAAATAAAAAAGAAAAAATGAGAAAATAATTGCAAAATTTCACTTAAGGATAGATAATATAATATATAATATTAGAAATGAAAAAATAAATACAATACTAATTAAAAATTAACAAAATAATTAATAAAAACGATTACAATCAAAGTAAGACTAGAAATATAAAAACAAAATAAAAAGCTGACGTTTCGGATAGAGACTATCCTTTATCAAAGCAAAAAAA
>JAHWFO010081061.1:1171377-1199061 GCA_023313115.1 Rhysida immarginata | reverse complement strand
AGGGAGGACATGCGCCTGATGGCGGAAGATCGCGATCGCTGGAGATCCTCCATAGGGCTGCTGCCCCCGCGACCCTAACGGATAAGCGAGTTTGAAAAGTAAGTAAGTAAGTAAGATACAAAAAAGAATTTTGAAAATCGGTTAACAAAAAAAAAAGTTACAGCAATGGAGAATCTTATTTATCAATCGCCTCTCGTACTTAAAACTTTAGCAATTACACACAAAAATTGATATAGTCCTCTGAGGCCTCGGCAGGGGCCGCGAGGCACCAAATACAAATCAGGCTACATGTATAACTTTTGTACGAAAAGGCTTAATAACCTGAAATTTTGTATTTGTGCCCCTCCACTTATCGTTGGATAACGATGCTTTAACTAATTTTTATGAAAATGAGGTTTGTAATAACCATGGCTATGCCAAGGATTAAAATTTTAATTGGTTTGCTTTTTATTACATACCAGGTGGGCAAGAAATAACGTGAGGTGTTCAGAGCTCGCTTGCGGGAATTCTATTAGGCCAAAAGCATTTTGGTGTATATACTTAGTGCAAAAAAAAAAATAGTACCAAAAGTCGCTATAGGGGACGCTTATTTCAAGAAAACAATGAATACCTAATTGTCAAATGAACAAATACCGTACAAACCAACTTTAGTAACAACAATAAACAATATTTTATTTTTAATTCCAAATGTGACCACCTGTGTGCTGTTCCAATGGCTGCATGTGGTACACGACATTTTTTACGGAAGCTCGCAGCGTATCTGCATTAATTAGTCTGATATGTAACGTTATTTGATCCTTTAAGGTTGAGAGGTCAGGAACATGTGCTTGATACACAAGGCTTTTCAAATATCCCCATAACCAAAAATCACAAGGATTGAGATCAGGCGACCTGGGTGGCCATAGCATGGGAAATGCACGACTAATGATTCTGTTCGTGAATGATGGGAAATCCTCAGCCTTGCCTTTTATTGTCATGATTGCTCAACACGGAACGCGCTTATGCAAATGTATTCATTGTTTTCTTGAAATAAGCGCCCCCTATGGCGACTTTTGGTTCTAATTTTTTTTTTTTTTTGTGCAGAAATCGAAACTCCATGTTCCACTAAGTATATACACCAAAATTTACTGCATTTGGCCTGATAGAATTCCCGCTAGCGAGCTCTGAACACCTCACGTTATTTCTTGCCCACCCAGTACTTAAGAGTTACCTTCTCTGCCGTGTCGTCCTTAAAACAAAGCCACTTTAATGCCCCAAGTAGAATAAATATAAAAGCAGTAATTGGAATAATGACGACCATAAGCACAGTATTTTCTGGTACATTTTTTGCTTCGAATACTGGTTGATTACAAAGTTGTTCGTTCTCTTTGTATATACAAAGCCAGGCATTAGCGTAATTTCCTTCGGTCATGTCATATGTTATAGACTTAGATTTTGCAGCTGTATCTTCGTTAAATTCTGCAGGTTTGAGAATATCCTTTTTCCATGGACTTGCGAGTACCGGTTGAAAAATCCCGTTTCCCTTGGTAAATTGTATTATTAATTTTGGAGTTCCCTTGTTATAAAATATTAACCTACTCTTGAAAAGAAAAGTTGGAGCGTCGGTGGTGAATGTTAAGTTTGCACTTAATTTAGATTTGATTTTAAGAGAACGTTCGCTTTTGTTGTATGTAATATACTGAGATTTGAATATGTCTTTGATATCATATTCGTCATGTTTAAAACTGCTTACAATTTTTTTCTTATCATCTTTGACATGTAATTCACAGGAATACATGGGAATATTTATGCATTTGGCATCATTTTGATCGGACGCTATTTCACGTAAATTATCAATCACGTCTTGGTTTAACTTTTCGAATGACATTAATCGATTTGGACTTTCTCCAATAAAAAAATACAATTGATCTCGTAACGAACTCTGTAAGTCAGGAAACTCGAATCTGGCAAATTTGCTGTAACCAAGCAGTAGTGATTGAATGTTATTTTTAATTCCAATGTCGGTGCCAATGTCATCAGATGAACTAGCGTACAACTTCATAGTGGAAGTGGATTCTTTGAATTTCAGACACAAACCTGTGTAATCAGAAAACGTTTCGGGCACAGCCAATGAATCTTTACAACATAGACGACGTGAATCTAATATGCACGCATAAACGGCATCTTCAGATTTATGTCTTATATTACAATCTACTGACCCCTCGTTAACAAACGACGAACATTGTTTTTCAAATTCCGGGACACAATCTGTTGGTTCCTCATAAGCAATTTGGTTCTTCGGATCCGGATCTTCGCAATGGCATTGAAAATTCATATTGGCGGTTCGCGCATGGAAATTCAGTTGATATGAGATTTCGTATTCAATTACTGCTCCATTGTAAGTCACGTTTACATATGAATCTCTATTATCACTGTCGCAGATATGAATCTCAATAATTTCATCGATTAATAAAGAATCCGTTGGATCTTCATTAATCGATAAGAGAAGGATCAGAAATAGAATTATGTTCGTCTGCGCCATCTTCAATACCAAATATGTGAAATCTAAAAAAAAAAACGAAAAAAAATAGTTAATTATTGGGTACTATAATAATACGGGATCCAGTCATTAACATTTTTTATAAGATTACCTAACACATAACATACTAATACACTGAAAGATCAATTTATGAGGGACACCCCTGAATACGTGCTGGCATGGATTCAACAAGGTGTTGAAACCATTGCGGAGGAATAGCAGCCCAGGCTGACATCACAGTGTCCCATAATTGGTGCAGGTTGTACAGTAGTGTGGGAAGGTGTCAGATGGTTCTCTCCACTTCATCCCATAAATGCTCGATCGGGTTGAGATCAGGCGACCGAGCTGGCCACTGAAGCAGATGGAAGCCCGCATCATGTTCCTCGAACCAGTCCACGGTGACAGGGAACACAGTCATTGTTCAGCTGAAACTGTCTGTTACCACCAGGGAACACAGTCATCATGAATGGGTGCACCTGATCGGCAACAATGTTCAGGTAGTGTGTTGCATTCAGGGATGTGTCTATGGATATCAGAGGATCCTGTGTGTCCCAAAAGAAGACACCCTGACCAGCACTCCTCCTCCACCTGCCTGTACGGTTGTCTGCTGACAGGATGGCTCCATGGCCTTGTGCTGTCTGCACCAGATGCGCAGTCTGCTGTCTGCATGGTGAAGTAGGAACCGCGATTCGTCGAACCAGGCAACCTTCTTCCACTCATCCAGTTCCAGTGGCGATGCCTGTGTGCCCATTGCAGGCATGCTTTCCTATTTTGCGGTAACAGCGACGGTACCCATTACTGGGCGCCTGTTGTTAAACCCATCTCGGTGCAAGGTGTGCCGCACCGTGTGCTCCAAAATGAGTTTGGATGCTCTCTCATTGAATTGCGCTGCAATACGTTGGGCTGTTCCCATCCTGTTGCTATGGATGATTTGTGCCAGTCGCCATTGACCTCGTTCATCCACGGCCCTGTTTCGTCCAAAGATGTGTTTGCTGGAGATTGTTTTTTGGCATAACTGCCATGCACGGAATGCCCTTGGCACTGTTGCAGGGGAAAACCCGGGGAGGTTTGCGATTTACGATATGCTCAACTGCTCCTGTCGAGCTCCAATGATCATGCCTCGTTCAAAATCTGTCAAATCCTTGGATTTACCCATATTCAGTCTACTTCTGTTGCTGACTGCAACTTGTGATCCAATGCATCCCTTTTATACACCGTTTCGTTATATTGTTTGGGTGTCACTGGGAGGTCGATCAGTTTTCCGTAAGAGGTATCTCTAATAAATTGGTCTTTCAGTGTATATAATTGGATAATTGAAATGTATATGCCGGTACTTGTACGACCACATTAGTAGGTTGTATAACTGCCGCGAGCTTGAATGCAGGCCTTATTGGCTTATTTCCGAGGAGAATTGTTCTGACCAGATTTGCAAGAAATTGTCAGTTTGGCATCTGCATTGTAATGGAACAGTTTGACTGTAGGTGTGGTGACAACAACTGCAATGCCTTGCAGACGCCACCATGCTCCTGTGCAACAACTCACGGAGGTTGACAGAGGTCGGAATGTGGGACTTCGAGGGGCTAGAATGTCTCATCGGCGTATTGCAGCGCAGATTGGTTGTAATGTTTATGTGGTGACTCGATGTTGTCAGCAGTGGTTTACGGAAAGAACACACTCGCGTACAAGACTGTCGAATTGTACGAGAAGCTTTGAGCACCCGTACGGCATCCACAGCAGAGACAAGGGCCAGAGTGTCATCAGCTTTGTCAAGACAGACCATTGGTAACTGTTTGCTAGCTGCAGGACTGCAGGCACTGATCCCTCTAGCCAGACTCCAGCTTCAAGAACACCGTGCTGCGTAGTTGCAGTGCTGCCACAAAAGAGCCGATTGGAGAGCCAAATGGAGATCTGTGGTCTTTAGTGTTGAAAGTAGATTCTGCCTGTACACCAATGATGGATGTGTACGCGTGGCGAAGAGCATCAGTCCATGGCACACAGGTCGGACCCTTTTTGTAACGGTGTGCGGTGTGATCAGTTAAAACTGGTTAATTATTGCCAATGGTCGTCCATGAATTTGGATGGAGCATTGAACAGCATTCGGTACGTCCAGCATATTGTGAAATCTGTTCTTCTGCCCTTCTTGCAACAGGAGGGTAACATGTTTTTCCAGCAGGATAATGTTCGTCCACACAATGTCCATGTTAGATTGCAGGCCTTACAGCATGTGGCACTACTTCCCTGGCTGACATGATCTCCAGACTTTTCGTTAATTGAGCATGTGTGGAACATGATGGGACGTAACGCTCATTGTCGCTGCATACCAACTGGAACAACTCCACAAATGCGCTAGCATGTTCAGAGGTTTGGAATAACCTATCCCAAGACTACATCCAGCTCGCGGTTGTTATACGACCAATTAATGTGGTCTGTTGGGCCTTGGGAACCACCCTGTAGAACGTTCTACTGGATGTGTTGTCTTGCAATCATTTCTTGTATGCTACCAATGTGTGCAAAATTTCAAAAATTGGACCCATTCCTTCTAGGTTTTGCATTTTTTTTTCCAGCCTTGTACACAAGAACTTTTTAATGATCTGATATAAATTCGGGAATATAATATTTTTAAATTCGAGATAAGCATCGTATGAGTATGTTAGATATATCTAAAACGTGGCAGGTCTCATTTTTGTAGTACTGGATTTATTTTTTTTAAAAAGCTTCTTTGCAGGATTAATCATTTGTTAATCAAAAGTCATTTCACTTTTACTCTTTGCTTTAATAAAGAACAGCCTCTATCCGAAATGTCAATATTTGTTCAGTGTGTTCAATTTTAGCAAAAAAGTCAGAAATATAATTGATTTTTTCGTTTTATTCTATGAAATTTAATCAAGGGATGGCAACTTATTTTAATATTTTTAATTTTATGCTTATATTTCATTTCATTGCTAACTTTTGAATTAATTGTTGTACAATGTCGAAATTCTCAATGTGATTCATTATTTAGCGATTATCAATTGCCTGTAATTATTTAATTATTCAATTATTAAACCTGTATCCACAGTTATAATTTACTGCTTGTTTAAATTCCTTTTATTATTTAAGGATGAAATTTCCGAAAAAATATGATGCGTAATGGCGATAGCATTATTCTCTCATCATTTTACGTGTTTTAGCCTTTTGTATTAGACTTTTTTAGCGTTTCTACAATGAATCACATTCTGCCACTCAAGGGCGCTGATACTAAGGGCCAGTTCATTATCTACTTTCTCAAATGAGTTTTCTCAACTGAGTCCTCAGAAACAATAGACTTGCATTGTTAAGATGAGGAGGACTTGATTGCAACAGTGTCACTGTATTGTTGTTGAATACTCAGTTGAGAAGTCTCAGCTGAGAAAATAGATAATGAACTGACCCTAAAAATAGGTGACTACAGAGATTGAGTCAAAAATAGTGGCCGATCACCGCGCTAACTTTTAAATGGGCACCAGACAGGAACCACTCATTGCTAATCTTCAAAGTAGAGTCCATAATGCTCAATTGTTTTCATCCAACGATCAGCCAGTCGGCGGATGCCCTCGCGAACCACTCCTCCGGTTTTTCATTTTTAGAGGCAATATTCTTGATAAAAGCACACAAAAGAGAGCGAGTTTTTAAAAGTAGCCGTACACTTCTGATTGATAATCAGCATTTTGTTTTCGAAACTTCACTATCACATTGCCTTTGGTAATATAAAGGTGACCGAAATTTGAGAAAAAGTGAACATAAACATACAGTGAAACCTCTTTAAGCCGACCAGCAATGGTTCCACGTAATAGTGGTCGTTTGGAGAGGTGGTCTTCATAAAAAATTGGGGGGGGGGAGCGTAATTTATATAGTTTCATTGTCTCAATTGTTTAACATTATAAGGATATAATCTGATGATAAACAAAGCTTACTCTTTTGGTTTCATTTATTATTTTAGTGATTTGCATAATGGACTAAACTTTTATTAATGAATTTGAATGAAATTTTCATAACTTTATGCAGTAATGTGGCTATTCAAAATAAACAATACCTGAAAACAAAATATTAATACCTAATACATGTATAATTACATAGCAATAAAAGTGATCCCAATTATTGGATCAAAAATTTCCCCTATTCTTTGTTGAAAAACTGCAACATTGAAGTTTATTTTTTTCTGCTCAACATTTTACGTACTGTAACTTGTTGATATTCGTTTTTCACCTCTTCAAACAAATGCAGCAAATAAACCACTAATCCACATAACGAATTTATTCTGATGAATACGTATTTCGGCAGCCAAGCTGCCTTCTTCAGCATCCAAGGGAAGCTATGATCAGAGAGACAAGCTGTTTTGACTTGGTCTTGTAGCGATAAAAAACAAAGTTTTCTTTTTGACATGGTGACAATAGCAGGCAAGAAATTGAAATGTGATGTGAAGAGTGAAAGTGATGTAAAGTGAGCCCAACACGTGCATTCTCAACTGCAATCACATGTTGAGCTCTTCCTAACTGTAAGATAAAGCAGCGGTGTGAGTGAATGCCACTGATACACAAAGCAAAGAAACAGATTGAACAATGCTCAGTTTTCTACTCCTCCTTCAAAAAAATGAGCATACTCTTTAAATTAGAGGAAGTGGCATTATTAACGCTTCAATCCCAAGACCAACGACCACCCATTTCAGGCACCAATCATTGATGTTCCCTCTTTAAACCGACCAGTAAACATGGCAATCTTGACTCGATTTTGCCATGTCTACTGGTCGGTTTAAAGAGGGTATATTGATGGTTGGCGCCTGAAATGGGTGGTCGTTGGTCGAGTAAAGAGGTGGTCGGCTTAAAGAGGGGAAAAATGCATTATACCTATGAGACATTATTTCCGTGCCAAGGAAAAGTGGTCGAGTTAAGAGGGGGTTGTGTTAAAGAGGTGGTCGAGAATAGAGGTTTCACTGTACATATAATCATAAATGTCTTCAGATGAGAAAATAAATGGCCAAAAATCACGAAGAGATGACTTTTGAAAATTTTTACAAAGCGAAAGTCGAATTCATAAACTGAGCCACGTTGAAACGAACTGCGTTTTATTGGGTCTGTACTATAATTTTATACAGTTCTCATTAACAATAATTGAATTTATAGAAACATTGTGAGAAGTCATGTAGCCTTGTAGTTGTCATGTAGCCTCGTTTTTGGTTTGCTGGTTAACTTGAAAACCTACACACATTGAAAACCTGATAACTCAAATTTTTTTCTGTTCCACTGAAGATTCGAGTTATGAGGGTTCGACTGCATTAAGGTGTTACTGTAGTGCTGGAAAAAAGTTCGAGGCCACCTTGGTTCATAAAGGCTATTTATATTAAGAAAGGATTATGGTATTTTATTCTACAGGGTGTTTCAAAATTATGTACAATAAATTTAGTGACATATTCTTCAGGTCAAAAGAAGACGAAAATGTCAAAACAAATGGAAACGATTTGTTTGCGAGTAATCCAATATCATACAGTAGGGAAGCACGGTAGTTAGCGGACGATATTTTAGCAGTTCCAGTGTTTTGACCCAACACTAGGTTAAGTGGTTTGTTCCATTTAAACCTACTTTAGGGTTGTTCCATTAGTTGTGTACGGTTGTTTCCATTACTGTAGTTTCACTACTGTACATCCATTAGGAATATCAATTTCAGAACGTTTCCGTGCTTTGACATACGCATTACGATTTACGTAAAAAAAAGTCATGTACACGTATTCCAATGCAGAATACACTGAAATGCACCTAATGTATTGTCTTGCGGACGGAAATGCTGTGGAAGCAAGAAGACTCTACCAAGAACGCTTTCCGAATAGACGTTTGCCAAATAACCGAACATATGTATCTGTTGACAGACATTTGAGGGAGCGTGGTTCCTTTGGCTGTCAAACAGGACAAGGGCGGCCTGTAGCACATTCTCCGGATGAGGAGGATGTGATAATTGACATCATACATGATGAACCCCAGACAAGCACCCGTCGTATTTCTTCCATGGTACACATTCTGCACTCATCTGTTTGGCGCATTCTTCACCGTCAGCTTTTGCATCCATACCACCTGCAACTGGTTCAGGCACTGAACCCAACGGACTATCCACACCGACAACGATTTTGCCAATGGATACAACGTCGTCATGCTGCAGACCCTAGTTGTCTCAGCCAGATACTTTTCACGGACGAAGCAACCTTCACCCGGACAGGAATCGTAAATTCTCACAACCAGCACCAGAGCTCGAGCGCATCAAGAGCGTTTCTCCGTGAACATTTGGTGTGGAATTGTCAGAAATAACTTAATTGGCCCTTATGTGTTGCCGCCACGATTGACTGGGCGAACGTATCTTTTGTTTCTGCAGAATGCATTGCCAGAATTACTGGAAGATGTTCCTCTTTTGATAAGATCTAACATGTGGTTCATGCATGATGGCGCTCCAGCACATTTCAGCCATGTTGTGCGAGCACACCTTAATGCTGCATACACGAATCGGTGGATAGGTCGAGGTGGACCGGTAGCCTGGCCTGCAAGATCACCCGACCTTAATCCCTTGGACTTTTTTCTGTGGGGTCATGTGAAAACGATCGTCTACAGCACAGAAGTTCCTAACATTATGGATCTGCGACAACGAATTGAAAATGCATGCCAAACCGTTCGTAATGCTGGCGACGAACTCTTCCATGACATCAGACGGTCGCTTATGCAACAAGCCGAAGCGTGCGTGCGAGCTGGTGGCGGGCACTTTGAACAATTCCTGTAATTTGGAGCCACGGGTTTAGTTGGCTGTATCGCGTAAATAAATAGTTTCCAGACAAAGTGCTATAGAACATTTTCGTCTTCTTTTGACCTGAAGAATATGTCATTAAATTTATTGTACATAATTTTGAAACACTCTGTATATATCAAGTAGAAGAGTAGATGTGTGCATTAATTTTTAATAGGACAAAACATTTTCAAACTGCAAAAGGTAAAAATAAATAAATAAATAAATAAATAAATAAATAAATTAATTAATTAATTAATTAATTAATTAATAAACAAGAGCGACATTCATTGCAGTATGAAGAGGAAAAACATTTGAGACAGGATAAAATTTCAGAAATCCAAACCTAAATTTGTCATATTAGGACTTGTAATGTCCTTTTACATTAAAAATTTGACTGTGTCAGACAGAAGGAATCAAACGTCTGTTCACTTTCGGTACGAACCACAACTCCTCGTGACTGCTTTATTCACGTTCGGCGAGCGATTGAGTCTTGCTCACTTACAAGCAAAGGGGAGGGAGACCCAAGGGAAACATAAACAATGATACTACAATCCCTATCAACAAATAAACAGATAATTATAAAATGTATAAAACTGAAATATAAACTGACTTTATTACATACTGAATAAAAGATAATTAAAATATGATATCTACCGGTATATATATTTTTTTAAAGTCACAAAATCATCAAAACGTTCTGGGCGGTGAATGTTCCGTCTTAGCTGATCGTATATGCAGATGGTGCAGCATCTCCATTGGCAGATTCATATGGGAGCACAGGATAATCATTGTCCTCGGATTCTTGCTCTCCACTTGTTTGTCATTGCCCGGCCACCATACTTTTGTCCACAGTAGTTTTTTAGTTTTAATCACTTCCTGGTGGGACTCGTGTGCGATTCTCAGTGCTTGGTCACGAGGTGTAGTTGGGATCACTCCTGTTTCCCCTCAACAGAATCCCTTTCCACAATAATTCCTACTTAACCTGAGCAAATGCCTCTGGGCATCCCTGCATATTATTAGGACGGAGGGCTCTTTTTACGCTCTGAATCTCTTCAGCCCTTTCTGACCTTTCCCTGATCTCTTCCAGAGACAAAGCTTTTAGAATTTTAACTATTAATTACAAAGCTAACATAGCTTTCTGTGACTATGCAATTTTTTTTCTCTGATTGCAAACTGCTAAGGAATAATGGTGACAAAGAGTCAGCGATATTCTTACAAGCTTAAATGTATTCAATCGAAAAGTCAAACTCTGAAGTCTGAGTAACCAACGTTCAATCTGGGCTGCTGATCTGGAATTTGCATTGTAAAGAACCAGCAGAGATTTATGATCAGTGTAGACACTAAACTGTCAATCTATCAAAAATAATTGGAAACGTTCGCATCTCCAAACAACTAATAGTGCTTCTCACTCAGTTTGAGAATATTTTTTTTCAGTTTCAGTTAGTGCTTTGCTTGCAAATGCAATAGGAACAATCTGGTTATCGTATTTCGGAATTTTCTGTGCCAATACTGCACCCAGTCCCGTTGGGCTTGCGTTTCTCGACTTGTTACATAAAATGCCAATTCTGTCTTTCTAGCTAATTTTTGTTTGAGATACTCAAAAGCCTTTGACTGTTTCTCTGCCCAGACCCACTCTACTTCCTGCTTAAGCAAATGTCTTAGCGAAGCTGTAACCGTGGCAACTCTAGGCGAAAATCGCATACAGTAATTAATGAGTCCTAATTCTTACACTGTAGTAGGTCTCTAAGCTCTAACAAATATTTTAGCCTCATATCATCTGTTGATACACCCCTACCTAAAATTTCTAACCCCATGAAAAAGCAAATGTGCCTTCACAAAATGGCATTTTTTCCTGTTTAGTCTAAGCCCGTTTTTAAACAACTTTTCAAAAACTTGGCACATTCTTTTCATGTGAGTGACCATGTCTTTGGAGAACACCAAAACACTGTTACTAATGTTTCGAGCTCCTTTGCAATCAGCAATCGCCATCCATACTGCTCCCTGGAAAATTTCTGGGGCTGTCTATATACCAAAAATCAGCCGTTTGAATCAATATACTCCCAATTCAACTAAAAATGTGGTAAAAAACTCTCGAATCCGGATGGAGTTCTACCTGATGAAATCCCTCCGTGAAGTCTAATTCTGTGAAAAGTTTAGCTTCACCCAGCTCTGACAAAATATCCTCAACTGTGGGGATCGGATACTTCTGCTTTATAATACGTTTATTAAGCTCGCGTACGTCCAGGCATAAACGTATTGACTTGTTTTTCTTCTCGACTGGGACGCCTGGTGACAACCATGGCGTTTTGCCTTCTAATCGCTCGACATATCCCCATCCAGCAAGCGTTTAACCTCCTGCTCAACCTTATTGCGTAAGTTAATGGGCAATATCTTTGAGATTGTACCTTCTTTAATCTCAATCCTAGCCTGATAATTATATAATTTTCCTAGCCCATGAAATAACGTGTCATATTCACTTATCAAATCTTCCAAACCTGACTGTACTGAAAAACATACATCCTCACTAAAAGTGATAAAACCGAACACTTTGCTCGCCTTACTACTCAACAAACAGGGGTGATCGCCATATGCCACCATGATAAATCTTACCATGCGCTTTTGTTTGTATCCTGTACTGGCAGAATTTCTTCTCCCAGGGATGAAATGGGGGTCCCTCGACATATATGCGAAACCTCGTATCTTCATCGGACGTAGTCTGTACTTCCCTGTCCATACAATTTCCCACACTGTTCTGTGATGGCAGAAAATGTTGAACCTGAATCCACAACAAAGTGCACTGTTTGTTTATTCACTTCAATGTTTTACTGATGGTAGTTTTTGTGCATTCATCATAAACAGGTAATTGCTGCGATACGAGTTACTGTCACTATGCCTGTTGTTCACAAATAGTTTTGCTTCATTCGGAGTTTTCTTTTTGTCTTTGTATTATTCCTTATATTTTTGTTTCACTTTGGAGAATTGTTTTTTGAACAGCACATATTTTTAAAATGTCCTACTTTGTGGCACCTGTGACATTCTTTTCCTTTCGTGGCTTCACAATTACTTGATTTGTGGCCTTGCCAACCACAGCGTGTGTATTTTGTTTTACTGTTCGTGTTGTTGCTGTCTCTCTGTGAAGAAACAGCGTTAGTCAACTCGATCGCCATTGACTTTGTTCCATTTTCTTAGCATGTTCCTCCGCACTTTCTTGGCCGCGTGCAATTGTAAGCAACATATCCAGCTTTAGGCCTTGAGTCTTTCAATAGGCGTCGGCATAGGCGAGCACTGTTGCATTTTTCCACTATTTGATCAACAATAGCAGTGTCTTTCCATATACTGAAGTCGCACAGTAGAGCATGGTATTGTAATCAAATGATAAATCATCTTTCTTCTCATCCGCTTCCTGTGACAAGCTGTAAAACATGTCCCTTTCGTAGGTGTAATTTTTCTTTTTCTGAACACGTCTTCGAATTTATTCAGCAAGTCCTCGTGCAGAATGGTGTTGATGTCGGGTATTTCCAAAGTCTTCTTATTTCCGCTCCTCCCAAACACAGCAGCAACTTGTTTTTTGCTTGAGCCGTTGTAACGGACATTGCCACAGCATGAAATCAAATTCTTCGGCCCACAAAACCCATCTGTCACTTTCATTTTCACTTTTAGAGGAAAAAGGTTGAAGTGCCGGAATGAGCAACTGAGCATTTGACATCTCTCGTCGCCAAATGTAATGTCCTTTTACATTAAAAATGTGACGGTGTCAGACAGAAGAAATCAAACGTCTATTCATTTTCGGTTACGAAGCGCAACTCCTCATGACCGCTTTATTCACGTTCGGCGAGCGATTGACTCTTGCACACTTACCAGCAAAGGGGAGGGAGACCCGTGGGAAACATAAACAGGACTCTGTCTTACCTCCTCTACAAGAAAGAAGTTCAATCAGTCTTTTTAAAAGACAGCATTTCTCATTACCTAAAATATGTCAGTTGTAAACAAAATACCGAGGGGCCAGATACTGTGGATGGACATCAAATTAAGGAGAACTGGGAAACCACAAATCCACGTAATGAATCTTTATTGCGATGGATACGTATTTCAGCAGCCACGCTGCCCTCTTCAGCATCCGATGTGAGCTTTAGATCAGAGAAACAATGTTTCACTGATGGCAAGTGGGTGCTTTACAGGTCTTATATAGGTAAGTTAAACCAATTACATAAATTAAATTAAACCAATCACATGATTTGTCCAAAAGTATACAAGGAAAAGAACAAAGTGTAAAGATAGAAATGTTTGAAACCTTAAGACTAGGGGGATCCAATCGGTACATTGCTGACTGTTAGTTGTTGGTCATTGGTCATCTGTTGAAGTGGTGTCATTGTTTGTTGATGGTTTTGAACTTGCACAGTTTAGCAACCGTCTTTAGTTGGGATATGTCCAGTGGTCCTTTCAATAATCTGCTTGGCTCTTCTCTGGTGATGTCATAGGAAATTCAGCAGCTGTGGGTCTCTCGTACTGTGGATAATCTTCAGGTTGTCTAGTCGGTAGTCATGTCCTTGGTCCAGAAGATGGTCCGAAAATCTGGAGATACCGTAGTTTCCATTCTTGATGTAGGAGAGGTGCTCCTTAATTCTTGTGCAGACTGCTCTACGGGATTGCCCATAGTAAACTGCTTCACATTTTGAGCATGCTAGTCTGTAGACATCAGGTCTTAGGTCTGCAGGTATGACGTCTTTGGGGTTGGCCAATCTTCAGCTCAATGTGTTCGAGCTTCTGTATGCAGGTTGTAGCGTTGTAGCCCAAATTCTTTGGCTATTTTGGCCATTCTTTTATTGAGGTGTTTATTATAGGGGAGTATCACCCATCCCATAGTTTCTTCTTTGTTGTTGCCTAGTGTTGTAATATTCTGAATGGCTACCTTGCATTGTACTTTTCTGATGATGCTATTTATGACTTCTTCTTGGTAGCCAGTTTGTCTAGCATAGATTTTGATTTTTCCAAGTTCTGTCTTCCTATTCTCGTCACTTAGCGGTATGGTATGGGCTCATGACACCATGTGCCTGAACGCGGCCAGTTTATGTTGATGGCAGTGATTGGATTCACTTCTGATGTAGCTGGCTACGAAATTGGATTTTCCGTGTATGTCAAACTCTAGGTGTTGGTTGGTCATGGTTATTTTCACATCCAGATATGGGATACTATAGTTCACTTCTTTTTCGGTAGTAAATTTGATCTTGGGGCACAGGTTGTTAAGGTTGTCCAGAAGTTGGTCCACCTCATTTTCTGGGGCTATTGCAAAGACATCATCTACATACCGTAGCCAAGTCTTTGGAAAGAAGGGGAACTCGGTTATGGCCTGGTTTTCCAGTTTTCTGATGTAAATGTTTGCGATAAATGGGCTGATACTACTTCCCATGGGTGTCCCGTCGGTCATCTTGTACCAGGTATTGTTAAAGCTGAAGATATTGTTGTACAAGATCAACTTCACTACACTTATCACGTCTTTGATTATTCCTAATGGTATGTCGTTTTTGAACATGGTATCCATTAACGTATCAATGGCTTTGGCTATCGGTATGCTTGGGTAGAGCGCCACAATGTCAAACGATACTAACACATCACTGTCTTCTAACTGGGTGTTGATAAGTTTTTGGCTCAGTTCAAGTGTATTCTTGATAGAAAAATTATGTCCCATAAGATTGAGGTTGAGTAGATAGTTCTGTAGTACATACCTGGCAAGCCAGTCTGTTGGGGAATCTGTATTGTTGACAATCGGTTTCCATTGGCTCCCTGCTTTATGTGTTTTAGGTAAGCAATACAGACGGGGTGGCATTGGATTTTACACTTTGTTTTTTTTCCTTGTATACTTTTGGACAAATTATGTGATTGGTTTAATTTAACTTATGTAATTGGTTTAACTTACCTATATAAAACCTGTAAAGCACTCACTTGCCATCAGTGAAACGTTGTTTCTCTGATCTAAAACTTCCATCGGATGCTGAAGAAGACAGCGTGGCTGCTGAAATACGTATCCATCGCAATAAAGATTTGTTATGTGGATTAGTGGTTTCCCAGTTCTTCTTAATTTTATGTCAGTTGTATTGAATGCTGTCATGTACATTCATTTTAAATTTTTTTCATCACTAAAGAGCCATCTTTCACGTCATATGAAAGGTGGAGGATCAGCAAACAACATGGGCTGCTTTCACAAGGAAACAAAAGCCACAACTCGCTTTTGTTTCTCCACTATCCAAAGTAGTTGATTATCAGGATATCTTATAGTCCATCACTCTGTATCAGTGGAAAAATCTCACGTGACTGAACTGACCTCTTTAGAAAGTGTCCCTTTAAATTTCACTCCTACTATGTCATATAACTCGGATTTTTTGCTTATGTTATATCACCCGTCTTCACGCTTTTTTCTTTTTCCCTTTTTCTTCCAAAACGTCAAAAAAGTGTTTTTTTTAATTTTTTTATTTCTGATATGAACTTTGAAAAGCTTCATCCCTTTTTATCTCACTGAAAGCAAAAGCAGACCTTCAGTTTCAAGGAAATATCAAGGCTTATAACATCATAAGTCGTTTGTGCACAGGTGCAGTGCACTTTTTTTGTGTTCGCATTTCTTAGCATTTGCAAAAAGATCGTTTTAGTTAACGAGTTTCTCTACTGATATAGAGAGACAGGCTATAAACAACTTCCTTCTTCCACTAAAAGATGAAATAAATGAATCAGTTTTTTTTCACCAAGATAATGCTCCGATATACAGCGCAGCCTCAACATCGAAGTTCTGGAATGGCCTTTTTGCACTTAAGATTTTAATGGCATGAAAGCTAGTGGCCTGATATTGTGACTTCCAGAAATAGTTAAAGACCAATCTTGGTCATATTATAATAAAATGAAAGTTATCTATTAAAGTAATACTGTGTCACGACTAAGGTGACTTAAAATTAAAACTAAAAGTAATTTGTGACCAATATTGGCTTTAAGAAAGATAAAGTGTGTTGTGAATAAATTATTTAAGTTAAAATTAAAGTTCCTGCAATTCAACAAAACACTATGCCATTTAAATGCAGTAGGAAAGAAATTAAAAGAACAAGAATTGTTTGTCAAGCAATTTATTCAAAGGAATAGGATGAAATAAAAAGTTCCCTCAAATGATATTGATAATCATTAAGTAAAATAAATAAGTTTCAGCTAAATACATTATATTCAGGCAAGTACATTCCCTAACAAAATATTATTTCATTAATGGTAAACCCCAACTTTAAACTTAATTTTTTTTTTTTTTAAATGTCCACTGCAGAAGATGTAGGAGAATTGAAAATTATTGACAAAAGAAAGCAAAATCTCCTTGCAATAAAAAGTATTTTAGAATTCAATAGAAAGTAATCATATAGAATGTATCCTTTAATTAGGAATAATTGCTTGTTTTAAGAAAAAAAAATAGACATGAACGAGATACTAATGAGTGATAAGAAACAGTCAGCATATGAAAAACAAGAAAATGCCAAAAAAACATACATATCAATATATGTGAAGACAGAAATAACCAGAAAACGATTACAGAATAGGTTAACTATTCACTGTCTAGGTACAACTGGAGAATACTTATCAAAATTATTTGTCAATCCTGTGACTCAAACTAAAATTGAGAATAAAGGAGCTTGGAAAAAGTAGAGTATGCTATAAGAATATTGTGTGGCCAACACAAGGCAAATCCTGAAAAGGACTTTCAAAGTTGGCATAAATATAAAGAGACTTATCTGCAATGCACAAGGACACAACTTTCTGCTTAAAAGAAAATTTAAAGCAGAACCAATGTTTTCCTACAAGATTAACTTGTGAGGAAAACACAAATGGTAAAACCATTTGAAAAAGACCATGGAAACTCATGTCTAAATATTTATTTCCAATAATTTTCTAAGTTGAAATTAAACTTAGAAAATCCTAAAAAAAACAACTTTCAAATGAAAGTTAGAAGGAAAATTGTAAATTATGAAATATGACTACTTCCTGTCATAAATGAATTCAAAAGCCAAGCCATTAATCATTGGACAAGAACTATATAAAATAAAAAAAAAAACATTTAAAATGAAAAGAAATTTCAAATTTCATAAGGTCTAATATGAAGAGTAGAAGAAAAAAGAAATAAAAAATACATAATTTAGGAAAGGTTAAAAAGCCCAAATTGTTAAATAGATCCTTGTCCCGATGGGGATTAGTAAGCACACATCAAGGAAACTATTTGCTTGAAAAGGGCATCATCTGACAGTTTATGAGAAGTAGAAAAATCCGGAGAAGAGGCCAATTGGTTTCATAGATGAAAACCGAACATTCTGCACAGTTAAATAGGCTGTAGTATAGGTGCCTAATCACATCACAGATGTGTAGGTTTTTAAACGCAAAGACCAAATGTCTGAATCAAAGTTTATGAATTATGTCCATCTCAACAGAAATAAATTTAATCCTTACATTACTGCAACATTGGTGTGTGTTGATGGTAGAAACTAAGTTGAAATCTTCATGATCAAATACACCTATGGCATAGTTTATGTGGCTGGAAGATGGCAGGACCCCATGGCAGAAAGAGAACTGCTGATTGCTAGCTGGCTGGGAAGTAGTGAAGATTTTTTTCTGTAAACCCTGGATTTATACATTTTGGCAACAATTCCAATGCACACGGCTAGCACGCGATAACAATGGAAAATACTACGTCATGTACATGCTTATGCTAAACATAAGAACAGCAGTAAAGCTTAGCATGACAATGTATCCATCATTGATATCATTGTTTTACTGAAATAAACTTAAGTTTTAGAAATGGAATACTATTAAATACTCCCAAAAATATGAAAAACATAATGTTTTTAGTGAGAAATCACAGAAATAAGTAGTAAATTTGAAATGAGTACTGAGAGTCACATAAAGAATTATTAGAATTTGCTAACTCTGAAGACAGATTAATAGATAAAGAGCTCTTTTTGCGAAAATCTGACAAAAAAAATATGATGGAAAAAATAGAAAATTTTTAAACATCACAATATAAACTATATGCCATACTATACCTTTCATATCATGAATTATAGAACCCAAGATTTCACTATCGACGGCGATATAACAAGCTAGCTGTTCCGTCTGTGGCACCTTCAATAGGACATGTTCAAATGACAATAACACTGTTATCTCATCTTTAATCAGTTTTAATAAGTTTCGATAGGCTTAATAGTTTAGTAATAAAAATATATCAATATTCAATCATTTAATTAATTGAATGTAATTCTGTTGAAAGTGCAGATCAATATAATAAATGAACGCACTCAACATAGGCAGCCAACATAGTTATGCAACTAAATATCCCAGCTATTCATGTCATTTTCATACAGTAAGTTTGCAAATGTTTCAATCTCAATATGTACTCTAGCATTTTGTGCCATATGAGCAAGCTTATTACTGGCTAGCTTATTAGTCTGAATATTAACTAGTCGAGGGATCTCACAGGCACGCACTTGGCTTGTTAGTTCTATCTGGTCTGATGATAAGTTCTGTTTCAGGTTGTGGTCACAATATGCCCAGATTTTATTCTAGTTCACCCTCTCCATCCCAAATGAAGTTATTCACTGTAGTCCAACTCAACAACCATCATATAATAGTTCTTACTAGGAAAGGATGCAAGTGACTCAACATGAGGAATGGATGTGCTGAGATAAATTTCTTATTCATAAACAATTTTATGTATTCAATTAAGAGTAAATTCTTACAAGCTAAGCGTTATTAGCAAAAAGTGTTATGGACGTGAGGCTTGAGAGAAGGAAAGTTCAAAAGCTGGATAGAATAGCGTAGAATGAAATACGGATTACTTTAACAAATAAATGCAGGGAAAGCTTAAATAACTTACCATAATTTATGGTAAATAGACAATGGCAATGGATAGGCCGCAGTGTTAAAATTCTAACTTTACAAAAAAAAACCTCTAGTTAGGCTACAGCGTTGGTTAGGCCGCTCTACCTTTCGCCATCAACTAATACACTTTTCGTCAATACACATTTCCCTTGCAACTGCTCGGTTGCCAATTTCTTTAGTTGTTGTCCTGGATAGTTAGTAGAAATGGTCTTGAGAGTCAAAATTGAAGCAAAAAAACTTTGCGATACTGTATTAAAAAGATACTGCAAATTTATATTATCATGTGTATAAATAAAATGAAAATTAAAAAATATCAAAAGATAGCCGTAATGGCCGTTAAGGAAATATGGAATGGGGTACTTACAAATTTACTTGAGCAGTCAGCGTCCTGTTACCGGTTGTCACGTAGTCGAAAGTTCTGATGTAGAGCTCTAAATTTGAAACCATACTGATTGGCAAGCGAAAGTGGTCCCTTATACGAGGGTTGGGGCATAAGTCATGGCAACTATTTTTTTTTTTTTTGTAGATATGTGAACGGATCACAAACGTATATGTGTCGTGTGGAAGTTCTGCAGGCATAGTGTGTATGCAGAACAACAGATGGCTCTGTGATAGCTGGTAGTAGCGCAGCGAGGGCTGTGAAATCGGTCAGTTGGTGAGTGTCGTGCGAGATGGAAGTAACCCATGTTGAGCAGCGCGCTTACATCAAAATAGCCGTTCTCCGAGGGAGAAATGCAATGGAATGTCACAGTGAATTAGTGGAAGCCCTTGGGAATAATGCCATAACATACCGTACAGTAGCACGGTGGGTAGGAAAGTTTCAGCAAGGACGTGTGTCAACCAGTGATGAGCAACGTTCGGGCTGATGGTATTCAGCGCCTGAGGCTGATGATATTCAGCGCCTCCCACATCATTGGCAGCATGTGGTGACAGTAGCAAGGGACTACTTTGAGGGTCTTTAGGCCCAGGTTTGTCATGTCAATTTTATGTGTACTGTGTTGTCATTCTTTTGCACCGTAAAGGCCATGTTGCCCTGTATACTACTGTAATAAATTAGTGTGTTACGATATTTCAGTGCTATTCATTGTCCACACACGTTGTTAACACCTTGTCCTTTTGTCTGTATATATCACATTTTCCAACCGGACTGGTATCTTCAAGAAAAAAAATAGTTGTCATGACTTTTGCCCCAACCCTCGTATATACTCCACCATTGGGGGCTGCACCAATGGATGTCGAGTATTCTGATACTCACTTCTGGTATGTAATAGTAGTCTGATTGGTCGAGATCAGTCGCTAAAACTAGCCACTCGCTGTAATTTCCCCTCTTGGCCAACAAAGAATAAGGAATTTTAAAATTAAGATTTTGTTATACATATGCAAGTTCATCCCGAAAAAAAAACGCTAGTTTGGCCGCAGCGTTGGTTAATCCGCACAGGTAAATACTTTCACTTTTTTAATAGTTAGGCCGCGGTCTATCGGCCATAAATTACGGTGTACATTAATTGAGTGATTTATTTGAGGCGTGCAATACTCTTCAATGAAAATTCATATGAATAAAGAACTTTAGCAGTCTAGCATGATTAATGACAGCAGAGGATTTAGCTTATTAATGTCTTCTGTTATTAGAGTGCACTAAGTATTATCTAATATGTATCTCAGTCTTGCGATTATGCTCAGAGCAAAACACTCATCGAAGATCTTACGATGCACAAATAACACACAACCACAGGCACGATGAATCACTCAAAGAACACTTGCACTTAGACACTTTCACTGGAGGGACACTTCCTTTGATAAAATAAAGATGGTGCCTTTCTTCACTACGGGCTTCTCGTATCACTGGACAGATGCACCGACACCCTCCCCCATGATTCATCCGATGGTGGGAGCACCTTGTTCCTTGTCAGGTCCTGCTGAGCACTCACGGGCACCACTTGTTTGTTTTCTTCCCAAACAGCCTAACCGTGTCGAGGTTCTTTTATCTGGAATGTCCTCCTTCTCCTTAGTGCTTGTGACAGAATGCTTATTTACACACACTGTCTAAAATGGAGAGTTAGCAATTTCTGGTATGTCATTCTCATGTAAGTGCCTTTCTCACACGGTTTGTGAGAGTTTGTCATCAAAGTCGCCTCAAACTTGGTCCATAGGGAATCCAAATTGACAGCATCATTGTGTTTGCTGTAATTGTGCAAATATCTTTGTTCTTTGTTTATAAGTTAGGTTTAATTTTAAATAAATTTTAATTATGTAGTACAGTCCTCCCTCCACAAGTCGGCAACCTCGGTTCCAGTGCCTTGCCGTCTTGTGGATTTTTCCGACTTGTAGAATTCCAAGATGGTGGATACTTTTTCAAATTAAGTTAACCGTAATCACAAATCACCATTTTAAGTTTTGTAAAGGAAAATGTAGCTGCTTATGCATGCAAAGGGCTCCTCTGTAATTGGTTGCCATTTCCAATTTCAGGGAAATAAACAGCTCGAGGAGAGCAAGATTATATTAATTTGCATCTTAATTTCTATAATTGACTGTCATAGCCCTTCAAAACAGGCTGTGTGCATTAGAGGAACCATAAATTGGTCCATTTTGCATAATTTAATCATAATAACCGCCAACAAAAATCCCCAACTGGAAGTCATTGTCTGCCATTTTAGCTTGGTAAAAGTTGCCGACTTGTGGAATTTTCTGACTTGCAGAATACTGACTTGCGGAGGGACAACTGTAACTTGTTTTTAAAATTTTAATTAAAATCCAAGGTGACAGAAACACCAAAACGTTTTACATCTCATCTTTTCTATTGCTCTTGTACTTTTTTGTGTCCAGAATATTAAATGAACTGGATTTATTTGGAATTTAGCCTAGCAGGGGAACAGCCTACTGATGCTTATTTTGGTCTTCCAAGCTTGTTAGTGTAGAGACAAACACAAACATTCTTGCCCTCAGTGGGATTCAAAACCACGACTTGCTGGTTTCAAGAGCGGCAAAACCTGCACCTTAGCGCACTTGGTACCTTTTACAACCTCTCTAAAGAAAAAATTAAAAATTTTGAAGCCCTTGATGAAAAGTATATCAATTTCAGATGTATTTTCCAAGAGCCATCGAAGGAAAAATAATAAAAATTTAATGTGATCACATGTTTGATAAAGTAAATGAGTTTTTTTAGCTTTTGGAGTAAATATAATTACTGTGTTTATTTAATCAGCTATATAAAATATCCTTCTAAATAAATATTATGAATACATAATAAAAATTAAATACAGTGTAATATAGTTTTCCTCTTAAAAAAAAAGCCCCCAAAAAACCTGATTAACCAATTCTATGATATAATGAGTTACTACATAACAGGTTTCTATTGTAGTTAGACTGGTATATGCAAATTGGAAGCAGTATGACATTGATCTCAAGAAGAGGATTAAGTCAGCATACAGTCAATTAACACCAAAGCATTGGGAAAATTAGTGAACTCTATGTCATACAGAATGATTGAGCTTCTTTCTTGTAGAGGAGGTAAAACAAAGTCTTAGTATGACAAAGTTAAGTTTGGATTAGAGAACTTGTGGTTTGGTCTGAAACTTTTATCTTCTTCTTACTATAGCTAAGATGCCTTTTGTTTATTTCTTTTTTTATCTTTTACAGTTTAAAACTGTTTTGTCATATTAAAATTTAATGTTCATTTGTACTCTCCTGCTTGATATATAATGTGCTTTTGAAAAGGATATCATGAAATACCTAGTGATGTTCTGCATCTTGAAAGAAACAGTTTCCTCATATGTTTTGTCGAAATTACATTCCTTAAAGGAGTAAACAGCTCGTGAAGTTAGGTTAAACTCTGCCCATAATGTAAACAATAGTGTATGAAAAGTAAACACCACCACGTGTTCCATTAATAGGTTTCTGCAAACTACCTGTGTACCTATGTGTTGGCCCTAAACTCAACCACTCTCACAGGAAAGCCAAATTAGGCTAATATATTAAATTCCTTTAAGGAATGCAATTTCGACAAAATTTATGAGGAAACTTGTATTATTTTAAGGTGCAGAACATCGCTAGGTATCTCACGACATCCTTTTCAAAAGCACCCTGTATAAGAACACTTTTTTTACTTAATAGACTTTTTTCCAGCAGCGTATCAATATTAATAAAAATCAATGTGCATTTCTCTGTCTGTGTGTATGTTCGTGATAATCTCTACAACTGCAAAATCAATGGGTGTCAACATTTGCATGATGCTTTAATATTCCGGGGAATTTTTCACTACTTTGTCTTGGACTTATTGGATTGATGGGTTTTATGAGTGGAAAAACCATTCATTTTTCATGTAACTACACCTATTTAAATTTTTAAATTCAACAGTAATTCACCTACAAATATAATATTTCTAAATTCAGTAATATGACAAGCCAACAATAACCAACAATTCACTCTTACACTGAACATTATTAAAATAAAAAATCCATACTATTTTCCTCCTCATTGGCTATAGAAATGAGGCTACCCTACTCATTTATTTTTTTATTTATTTATTTATTTATTTATTTATTTATTTATTTATTTATTTATTTATTCGATGGGTTAGTACAATACAATTGTGCCCTTCAAGGCCTGTATGATATAAACCAACTAGTTAGGCCAGGAGGGCATTCAAAATAGAATATACAAATAGAAACAAAATTGAAAAACATGGTTAGTAAATAACAAATATAAAAACAATGCAACAAAAGTTTTACAAGCTAATTGCATTATTTTAGATAATAAAGTAAACAAAACAAATAAAGCAAGCAACGTAAAACAAAACGAATAAAGCCAAAAGAATAAATTGGAAAAAAACAAATAAAATAGAACAAATAAAACAAATAGAGCTAATAAAACAAATAGAAGAAATAGAAAAAAATAGAAAAAATAGAACTCCTGAGATAATAATAACAAATAAGATGGAAATACAATAAAGATTAAGCACTTAGAATTCAAATAATTGAAATCCATAAGGTCCTATAACAAACTTGGATATTACTGGAGAGCAATAGGCTGACCGAATGCGAGAACAAGATCTGCTGTTTTTATATAAAAGAGCGATGTAATAGGTATCACTAGTATTAGTTAAATAGTTGCATGTTATTAGGTATCTTCTTAAGACAAAAAATCCGAAGAGCTCTTCTAAACGTAAAATAAGGTATTAAAGAACGAATCTCCATAGGCAAATGGGCCCAACATTTAATCCCTTTATGGGAGACACTTCTATTCCGGTAGTTTAGCTGTGAGGCTGGAACCCTTATCTCATTAGCACAACGAGTGTTGTAACTATGGATATCGTTGCTAAAATGAATAATGATTGGGGAAGTAAGTTGCAGCATTGAGTTAGTTGATTTATAAATAAATGTACATAGAGCAGAGAAACAAATTTGATAAATTGTAAGTATTCTTAGGGAAGAAAAATGATGAGACACTGGGGAAGATCGAGGAAGTTGAAGGAGAATTCGAAGGAACCACTTTTGAAGTTTTATAATACGAGTAAGATTGACTGAAGAGGTAGAGCCCCAAAATATGACCCCAAAACACAAAGAAGAGTGTATCCATGAAAAATAGAGTAAAAGTAAAATATTAGAAGGGAGAAAGTGAAGTCTGGAGATAGAGCCAAGTTTTTTATTGAGTTTTGATACAAGGGTATCAATCTGAATGTCCCAAGATAAATAAGGTGATAAGGTTAATCCAAGATAAGTGAATGTGGAGGTAGTTTTGATTGGGGAGTTGCCATAGTGGATTAACGGTGAGTTAGGGATATAGAGTTTATTTTTCTGGTGGAAAAACATCACCTTAGTCTTCTCAATATTGACAGTTAGAAGATTATAACAGCACCAACATTTTAATTCTTCGAAAGCCAAATTTAATGCGGAAAGTAAAGAAGTAATGCTTGAGGAAGAAAGTAATAAGGCAATATCATCAGCATATAATATCGGTTTCGAAGACGTAAAAGTGTCAGGCAGATCGTTTACAAATAAATTAAAAAGTAGGGGGGATATAATCGATCCCTGCGGTACACCAAAATTTCTGGTTAATGTAGAGGAGTTATTACCGAGATGAGAAAGATAATATCTACGGTCAGATAATAAACTGTTAAGCCAGGCTAGAGGTAACCCTCGAATTCCATAATAAGAAGAAAGTTTAGCAAGTAATAAATTAATTGGGACGGAATCAAACGCTTTAGTAAAGTCAATAAAAATAGCTGCAGCATTTGTCTTTTGGGTCATCGAGAAGGTCATAACAAGCGGTTTCCACGTTGCGACCGAGAGTAAAACCATGCTGACAAAGATTCAAAAACTTGTGCTCATAAATGAATTGAGAGAAACGGATGAAAAAAAGCTTTTCAAAGATTTTTGAAAAGAAAGGCAAAGCCGTAATAGGACGATAATTATGAAACTGCGCTTAATAAATTTAAGTATGAGATTTGAGCATTGATTATTTCAACAGAAGCAGGGGGAACAAATACGACCATAGTATGGGATAACAAATGAAGGGAGAATCAAAGATCAAAAAGAGAAAACTAAAGAACTAAAAAAAGAATGTCTAACGGAAATCTTAGCAAGAAAGGTACTAATACGTAGCACTAAAAAATGAATAAAGGAGAGATGGTTACCAAACAAGTAACCAATAATATGGAAATATGAAATATAAACTATTAAGAATACCAATTAACCACTAATACGGTATAAGAACCTAGTTGAGATCAGTAAGAGTATAGAGCTGAAATAAAATAATAATAAAAAAGTATATCAGAAGGGGCAGAGGGTAAATTACCAAAGAGCGAGAAATTAAGAAGGGAAAAGAGAGAAAAAGAAAATTAAAAAAGAAAGAATAAAATAAACAAATTGCAATTAAGTAGAGCAAGATAAAACTAAGAAAAAAGAAACGAGAAAATAGGCAATTGCTAAGTGCTAATAGAGGGATGAGAGAGAGAGTTTGAAAAAAAGTGCAAGAAACATCGAGAAACTAAAAAAATAAAATTAGAATTAAACTGTAAATGGTAACAAACAACAAAATGAAGTAAAAGTATTTAACTAAAATCACAGTAAATATTTAAAATAGTATATTATAAAAAAATGAACATAGCATAAAATTAAAATCAAAAATAAAGCAAAATTGAAGTATCTAAGTCTACAAACAACAACAACTTTCAGTTTAAATTCAAAGCGTAAATCAACATACGCAAAAACAAATTAGCAAATTATAAGGGTTATACAAAAAATAAAAAAAAATGAATTAGGGCGTATAAATAAGCATCTGCGAGGACGATACCGTCAGAAGTAATAATAGGTCTGCCTCGACAAAACATTCAGGACTAGGCGATCAATACATACAGTATTATTCGAGCATCAGATTATAATGAGGGAATCAAAAACATTAATTATTTATTACACAAACAATAATAACTCTTGTATACATGATATGCTAAGAAATAGAATCAAACTCGTTGATCGCCTCGATCAAAACAGGTTTCCCAAGAGAGTTTTTAACAAAGATCTTACCAGAGAAGCTCCAGGCCTGAGCGACTCCAAATCGTTTTTTTGCCTCCCTAAGCAAACGATATCTATAAGCAGTCAAATCTTCTACGATCACTACTTATACATCCCAGAGATATCTTCTATTTTTTATAAGTTTATCTCTCATCATCGGAGACGTCAACTTCATTATGATGGGTCGAGAAGAAGGGGAGGAACGAGGGCCCAATCAATGAATAGATACAATGTCGGAGGGAACAACAGGAATAGTACTCGAGGTACTAAGCAATTCAAAAATTTTCTGAGGTAGATCTTTGGTAGCAGTCTCGGGTACTCCAAACAACCAAAGATTAGCCCGTCTAGAATGTTGCTCTAATTCATCAATTTTTTTGAAATTATTATCAATTCGAGGTTTACCATTTAAAAACACATCATCATTGATTAGGTCAAGTACTAATGTGTTGATTCCTCACTATTCATTTCCTTTCAAAGGAATCCACTTTGCTATGACGATCAACAAAGCACAAGGAAAATCATTAAAAGTAGCAGGATTCAATTTGGAGTCTGTGCTTTTCACATGGACAAGTGTAGCATGCTCACATGTTGGATCTCCAGAACACCTTTTCATCTATGCTCTCAGTGGACAAATAAAAAATGTTTTCTACAAAAGAGTTTTCAAAGATATCTCTGTATATTAGCATATTAAGTGTACAGTAAAACCCCGTTATAACGTACCTCACTTTAACGTACATTTCAGAATAACGTACAAATTTCAAATCCCTGTCCCAAACGTAGGTATTTTAATGCTAAAAAGTTTCAGAATAACGTACCTCACTTTAACGTACATTTCAGAATAACGTAATTATTTTACAACCCCTTGGTTAAATTATCCCTTCAGTACAACGTACATCGTTCACATGTCTTGCACTGATTGGTCAATGCAGCCCATGCGAAAGTTGCAAATGGGCCAATGGGCTAATTAAGCCGAGTTCACATTTCATT
>JAHWFO010081061.1:1153291-1170977 GCA_023313115.1 Rhysida immarginata | reverse complement strand
GTTTCAGTATAATGTACACCTCAGAATAACGTACAAATTTCCAGGTCCCTTGAAGTACGTTGTAACGGGGTTTTACTGTATATCGATAATACATTCACATCATATAAGAGTAGGAGTTGCAATATTGAATAACATTGTGTTTTTTGATTCATCTGTGTTTCCGTCCATTTCATAAATTGCATTTCTCCACATTGGGTGACTTTCATTATCAAATGTTTTTTAAATTTATTTTATTTTTCTATTTTTTTAATCAAAGGAGTTACTATTTTTAATTATTTATTCAATACATTCACATTTTGCATTTTCATTAATTAAGCCAAATTCAAAAATGCTTTAATTTAGTTATTCAAAAATTTACCTTAAACAAATTTACCCCATATCTGAGCTAAATAAATTATTTTAAATGCGTGAATAGGATTTTTAGAGCGTTTTAATAACTTGCAGCGGATTGCGTGGATTTTATGAGTGAAAAAACCTTGCAGCGGGTTTTTTTTCCTTGGAATAACCCTGGAAAAGTCATGGATGATCTGTGGTGAATTAAAACTCTTCAGTTAATCAAATTTGGCAGAAAAGTCAAATTTTAATTATTGTAAAATTTACCTTAAAAAACCGGTATACAGGGTGTTTCTAAATGGAAAGACAATAAGTACATACTTTTAGTATGTGATCCTTTGCAAGATGGCATACTTAAAGTTCCCTAGTACAATGTTTAAATCTCAAATTTCAAGGGTTTAATCATCACACAAAGTTTGCTAAAAAGCTGGCCAAAAACGTCATTTAATCTCAACAATTGCCAACGTTTTCTTATGGCATAGCCCCCTTTAGATTTCATGAATTGCTAGTAAAGAAAGGTGAACAATGTAATTTTTAGACCCTAAATTTTGAGTTTTAGGCTTTTTCAATAAGGAACTCTTTGCTTAAATTGATGCATGGATTCACATTATATAATTATTGCCTTCCATTTACAAACATTCTGTTTATTCAACTTGTAATTACCCTAATATCTTTCTAAATATAAATGAATGTGTGTTTTTCATGTACTTCTAATAGAATAAACATCAATGAGATTTTTTCTTTTTTTTTTCCATTTAATTTTTTTTACGTGCTGATTGAAGAATGCAGAATTACAAGCCAGAATTGAAAGGTTAAAGAAAGATCAAGAAGAAAAGGAATACTGTCGAATGATAAGAAATGTGGATATTCAGGTAATTTTAATCAAATTCTTGACGTATTCTTTATGTTTAGAAGCCATTTTCACTTTAGGCTGTATCCACAAAAGTGATGACCAAGGGGAAAATATTTATTTGCTGTACTTAACTTCTAGGGTATAGATAAAATCCTGCTGTTAGATGGGTAAAATAGATAGCATCCTGCAAAAACCGTGTAGATGGGTAAGTGAAGTCACTTTATAGTGAAGTCACTCTTCTTTCTTTAGTAAACATTCTTTTTTAGTGAAGTCACTAAATAGGGAACTGGTCAAAAGGTTGGGGTAGAGGAAATTAGCAACAATATGAACTTTCTAACAAGATAGCTTTTACCTTTACAAATAGGTATATTTTGAATGAAAGTAGGTAAGATACAAGACTGGAGATGGAATAAATTAGCTCTAATGGACCTAATTTGAAGGTTAAGTTTGAAAAACTTATTGCCTAAGATAGAATATTCAGATGTATGAAAGTTGCAAATTGGCGATGTGGCCATACTAAATAGTGAATAGAGGAGTAACAAATTCCTTTTAAGAAAAAGGTCCTGGAATAGCAAAATGGTAGCGTTTATTGGCTATGTGTTTCGAATACGCTTCTTCTCCAGGGCAGGTGATGAGTACAATTGTGTCGGCATCCATCACTGAATATATGGCAATCATCCACCAATCAGGATAAAAACCTTAAATAGTGCTGATTGGTGGACTTACAAGATGTAACATAATACACTGATTAGAAGAAAGTAATTGGACACCCATCCATCTGGCAAAAAATGGATCTTTCCGCTACCACACGTGTCACTACTGTATGGAAATGCAAAGATAGTCATCAGACAACACCATTGACTCTAACTGACAGCATCGTGCCGCGACAGGCGGAGCTGACAGAGTTCGAAAAAGGTGTCCTGGTTGGAATGTCGCTCCAAGGCGCATCCATACGAGAGATTGCCAGTAGCCGGAACCACCCGAAATCAACAGTGGCTTATGTGCTGAAGAAGTACAGGACCAATGGACATTGTACGAATGCACCAAGGCCTGGTCGTCCACCCGCATTGACCGACAGGGACCGTCGGGTGCTGCAGCGGGAGATACGGAAGAACGGACGTTCGACAATGACCACCATTGCCGGGGAATTCCAGCAGGCATCTGGATGTCACGTATCCACCAAGACCCTCCGAAAGGAGGCCCACATGCAGAGGAAGAATTATGGTGTGGGGCTGTTTTTCGTGGTATGGCGTAGGCCCGGTAGTGAAGGTGGAAGGCACCATGAGGGCTACGGACTACACTACCATCCTGGACAGTTCCGTTCTCCCAACCCTTTGGCAAACCTACGGTCTAGAGCCATGCCTGTACCAAGACGACAATGCCAGGCCACATGTTGCAGCTCCTACCCTGCAATGGTATGCCGATAATAATGTTGAACGCATGCAGTGGCCAGCCCAGAGCCCCGACCTGAATCTCATTGAATATCTGTGGGATGAAGTCGAGCGTCGGTTGAGGGGTAGTAGCCCACTCCCCAAAACACTACCTGAACTGTGGACCGCTGTACGGGACATTTGGCGGGAGATTCCTGTGGGGGGTCGTACGTACTCTTGTGGAAAGCATGCTCCGGAGAGTGGCCACCGTGATTGCAGCCAGAGGGGGGTCGACAGGATATTAGCTGTTATCAATAAAAACAAATAAACGCACTGTGCGAGGTGTCCAATAACTTTCTTCCAATCAGTGTATGTAACAAGAAAAATTATGGTATTCATCCATCAATCAGTTGGTGCTGATTGGTAGACTTACAAGTAAGAAAATCAAGTTCTTATATGCAGAGTTCTTATATGAGAAACTGGATTGATAACATAGAAATACAAATACAGGAAACATAATAGCACAATAATTTTCATGAAGTTGCTATTGTATGTCGTAAGTCTGTTCGGTTGGTTGACGATTTTGTTAACTGCAACAAGAATGGGGTTCTTCTCAAAACTTATCTGGTTATTTAGTATCATGTCTTTGTCTGTTTTGGGGTATTTTTTATTTCCAAGCTTGAAGATCCTCTTTGTTGATCCAACATAGAAGCTTGCACACGTGGGGCACATGAGCTTATACACCCACAGGCCATGTATTCGTCGCCAGGGTCCGTGTGTCTTTTCAAGTTTAATGCATACCTGCATTTATCGTTAGTCCTGAAGGCTACTTTCACACCCCTGTCATGGAAGATGTTAGATATCCGTGATATTTCGGGTCCCGTATATGTGAAAGTTTCTGTTGGGGCTCTAGTACAGTTTGGCTTGTAAGTTTCCTCCTGGAGTGAGTATTGCGTGGGTGATAGTGGCCAGAAATGAATTTTTTTCTGGCTATGTTGTAGGTGAGATGAATTTCTTGTTTCTTGTCCTCTTTGGTGATCAGGTATGTGAGGGCTTTGGTAAAATAATATCTTAGAGCTGCCGGCTTGTGTTGTGGTGGAGGACAATCAAAATAAGCGCCATATCTAATTAGCGCCGCACTAAGTTTGCTCTGAACCAAATGACCACCACGGCGCTTGTTTGTGCTTTTACGGTAATTTAAGTACAGCAAATGTCAACCCACTCACATTAGCTATTTATATGCTGAGGCCTCTCAACTCGACTGATCTCCTTAATAACAACAAAGCTCTAATAATGACAACTCTTTATACAAGAAATCAAAGCATTCCAAAACTTCAGGTTTCTTTCGATCCAAATCTTAACACCAGGTGATGCCATACAATACAAAATGTTTACTCTGAGCTCAAGCATTTACCAACATGGTGAAACAACAACCACCAGCACATCCTATACTGCTAAGGCTATCATAGACTTCCTTGGCTGGCACTACCAGTTTGTGCTTTTCCTTAATCAAGAAATAAAACTGACCAACTGAAAACAACCTCTTGTCCACAAAAGAATTTTATTAAGCATATACGTATTTCGAGCTCATTGAGTTCATTATTCAATGCCAATACACAGTTTGCTTGAATTACTGAGAATATATAAGGGCCGGAGTGGCCATTATCCAATAAAAAGATACAAGTGAAAGTTACAAAATAAAAAGCCCAATGGAGGGAAACAATCTCTTAACATCAGAAGCGCTCTAAATATCTTTTTGTGATTGACAGAGCTCTAAATATCCCTCTATCCAAGACTCAGATTTGCAAAAGAGATCAAACACATATGGACTATAGCGCAAAACAACGGATACGACACCAAAACCTTACACGATTTGGTACGCAGAAGAAGATTCGTAAAGCTGGTTAGAGAATCGACTACCCTCAACAACACCAGGACACTCAAGTTTAGAGTATCAATTCCAT
The DNA here is from genome assembly GCA_023313115.1 of Rhysida immarginata. Lineage (NCBI taxonomy): Eukaryota > Metazoa > Arthropoda > Chilopoda > Scolopendromorpha > Scolopendridae > Rhysida > Rhysida immarginata. The sequence continues at coordinate 1,166,457 of JAHWFO010081061.1, read as the reverse complement.
ATAACAAGACTCTTACAGCAGGATTATGCCCGATCTTTAAAGAAGCGAATCTAGACCTCGCGTACAAAAACCCCAATGTCCTGAAGAATCTTTTGAGGAACCCTAAAGACCAAACACCTCATCTAGCACAATCTGGAATATATGAAATCGCCTGCAATATATGCCAGAAAGTTTACCGAGGGGCAACTTGCAGGAAGGTCCAGACTAGATTCAAAGAGCATAATGCCCACGCCAGGTTCAGCCGCCCAGACAGATCGGGGTGGCCAAGCATATGCTTGACACGGGACACGACATACTTCTACAAGACTGCTGTTTGTTGAGATAGGTCAGAAACAAGAACGCTTTGGACGCCTATGAAACATTGGAGATTTCCAAGAAGGACCCAGACCTTTTACTAGAGTTCATCCAGCGAGAGTTGGAGTAGGCGTGGCTTAGTGCTAATATCGATTAATCATGTCAGGCAACCGACGCGCAAGGAGTTATGGGGTTTCTTCATTATCTATGCGGGCATCAATTTGTTCACAACGTGCGGTGACCAGCGATCATAATGGCTAGTTCATCTACGACACCTAACACCGTTGGAATTCGAGGACGAACTCTTCACAGCTAAGCTGGAGAGATTGTGTGGAATGTATTTTCCTATTTCAGAGATAAGGATCCTGATAAAAGCACTTCTGCTTTAATAGAAGAAACGTCTAAAGCAACACAATTATCTGCGACATCCGTTCGAAGAATCGTTCAGGATGTAACTAGGCCTAATTCGGAGACGCAAACAAGCGTGCCAAACCCTTCGCCTTTTTCGACGCCTGGGAAGAAGAGGGTAAAAACTTGGATGGATTTGAACTTTCTGTTGCACGGGCATGTGTTGCTGAAATACACCAAGATTATCCTACAATTACAAATGTTTTCATGAAGTTTAAAGAGAGGACTGGATACCGTGGGTCAAGATCTTCCTTCGCCGTCATCATGCATGAAAAACTGCGTATGAAATATGGAAAAATCAACAATCAAAAGTTTTATATTGAACGTACAGATATAGTAGCTCAACGATACCAATATTTACGGCAGATACAAGTGGCTACGTAGGGATCCATCACATACATTTGTGTACTTAGATGAAACGTAATAATACAAGTACTTTTATTAAGTTATTAAGTAATTTTTAAGTAATAAGCAAGTGGAGCCGCTAATAATCCATGTAAACGGCGAGGGTAGCAGCAGCGATGAACAGTGGGATGACATTAACGTTCTCCCGCAATCTCCTTAGTTTGGATTTTTTTAATAAACAGTCTTTTTCAAGACTAATTCATTCTAATGGCCAGCAAATAAACGAAAGAGGCCAGAACCTTTGTTTTTAATTTTTATTAAAATATTTGTAGTAAATAAATATTTAATTGCAATTCATTTTTAATTCTTATTCATTAAAAGAAATAGCAAAAGAAGTGAAAGTTATTTATTAAAGAATAAAAAATTAATGATATATTGACTTCAATTTAATTGATTCAATTGCTTGCAATTTTATATAAAATAAAAAATGAAAATAAAATGCATGACATAAAAAAAAATAAAAATAAAAAAATAAAATTAGTTAAACATATATAATTCATGTTACATGACATGTTCATCTTTTACGTTCATTGATTGTATTATTCAGATAGTTGGGTCATTCTCACGAAAATGGTACATTTGATGTTTCAAAATTTTTTTTTTCAAATTATCTAATTTAAGATTAATTTAAATTAATGTTAAATAATAGCTTATAGAGTGAATTTATCTGTTTTGTAAAAATTAATTACATCAACTTAGTACTAATATGTGATTTTCATAGTTTTTTGATTGGTTATGGGAGATTTTGTGCACTCTGTTACACATCTACTTGTTGGATTAAATTATGTAAATTCGCATTTTTTTTCAAAACATTTTGTGCAACACAAACAAAGGGACATTTATTGTATATAAATGCTGGAAAATTTTATGTTAATGAGTAAATTTACATTTCTTTTATAGTTTTCATGCTTCAAAATGCAAAATTGAAAAAAGTATGTGCAAAAATTCGAGTTAATTATCATATTCAATAGAGTTAAATAAGATCAAAATTGCGCTATTCTGGGTACAATTCCATCTGTCTAAACAGGTTAATACTCTTAATTCAAAATTTAATACACTTTTGTAACAGAGTGGGCATAATTGTAACAGAGTAGACACAACTGCTGTAGATAGGATTAATCTGTAAATTTATTAAGAATAACAGACAAACAACATTCTATTTTCATAAATTTTGTATTAAATTTACTTTTTACATATATCAAGCTTTTTAGAAAAACTTCAACAGCTGATGGAAATTTATATTATAAACATCCACCTAATAGTTTTAACTTTGGCTCTGCTAGGATTTTTTTAATTTGATCAAATGAACATAGGAGATATGTGTCAGTCGTTTTATATAATTTTCGCTCGTTATTTGTTGGCCTTAAGCTCATCACTTTAACTTCGTCATCTTCTTCAATGTCAATTTGAACCATGACAACATATTTAGACCGTGTGTTTGAAAAGTAGCGTGCCAAATGGATTAATAGGTTGAATTAATTTTGTAGGTGAAATAGTGGAATAATGCTGACACCGGAACAACGTGTAGAGCTGATGCTTCTTTGTTGAGATCACCACAGAACATCCCGAGAAGCTGCAGACGAATTTCATTGCCGGCACCCTTATATTCCTAAGCCCACCAGCTACACTTTTACGCGTGACAGAAGAAAATTTGGATCTTGTAAGACATTGTCTTCGAATGCATGGTGCACATTTTGAACATGAACGATAAGCTTGTGAAACCGTGTGAACCTAAAGCCAACATTCATATGGCACGCGACTTTTGAGACACACAGTATATTAACTTTCTAGCACCACCAGCTTTAAATTCAAGAAGCATGTATATGCAGGCTTTCATGCTTTTAGCACTCACTTCTTTAATAGGCAATCATCAGATACACCACTGGATTCATCTGACGAAGCAGAGGAATAAATATTCAGAGTGGATGAAGCAGAGGAATAGATTTTTATTCCTTGGTATTCTGTTTGTATTAAGATTTTGTTTCATCAGGCAAGCATAAACTTTCATTTCAAAACACAAACAAAAATTTACATTTTTCATGCAAAAACATGATATGTCCCAGAGTTTGTAACAGAGTGGACTAATAACAGAGTGGACAATTAAGTCTAAAAAAATTTTTTCTAGTAAAAATAAAAAAGTAATAATAAGGAAAATAATATTAAATGAAAAAATAATATTAAATTTATTACGGTAGTTTATATGCAATTTCAGGAAAAATACTTTTTTTTAATCATTAATTTAAATGTAACATAGTGGACATTAAAAACCTCAAATTAAATATTAGAAAAAAAGAATGAGTCTCATCTTGCTTGTTGACTGTGGAATCCAAAATTGCTGACTAAGCATGGAAGTTGTACTATTTAGTCATCTCAAAATTGTTGCCAGGTTTAATTTAATTTATTATTTTATTTTTGAAATGGCTGTAACATAGTGGACATTCCAATATACATAAAATGTTGGGACATTACTAAGGAACAATTTTTCTTATTAAAAAAAATTTTTTTTTAATGAAATTTATTGTTAAAACTATTTTTATGTAAGAGATACAATGTTATTGATAATTTACATAGTTGTAGAATTTAAGCAATTTCTTAAATGATGTTTTAACTCTTATTGATTTGAAGTTGGGACATCAAGATTTATCCTACTTGTTCTTCAAATAAAAAAAATTAAGACTTTTATAAATCACTTAAGTCAAAACAATAAATACCAGATTATACAGAATAAAATGAAGAATAAATAAAAAAATATGTTTAATTGGTAACATTTCTGAAATTTTCAGAAAAAAATTCAAAAGTAGCGGACATGATTTGTACCATTTTCATGAGAATGACCCAGTTATTTTGTCTATCCAGTTATGCATAGTATAATTTTAATAATCGGCATTCTGTATCGATTGTAATGATTGTTCGCAACCAGGAGGAAGTATCTTTACTAGGTACGCGCTTCTGATGTTAAGAGATTGTTTCCCTCCTTTGGTCTTTTTATTTTGCAACTTACACTTGTATCTTTTTATTGGATAATGGCCACTCCGGCCCTTATATATTTTCTGTAATTCAACCAAACTATGTATTGGCATTGAATAATGAACTCAATGAGTTCAAAACATGTATATGCTTAATAAAATTCTTTTGTGAACAAGAGATTTTTTTCAGTTGGTCATGTCGTTATCCACAGTCCTTTCCAGTTTCTCAAGAAATAAAACTATTGCCATTTAAATGAAGTAACTCCACAAATCATCCGCCTTTCATTATCTTTTTGAAAAGCACTTAGTTCAATACTTCAAAATTGCCACAGACTGTGTCGATTTCAAGGACAACACTTCTGGAGAGACAAACTAATGATCAGTTTTTAATAATGAATAAAGTCTTTTTCTACCTTTTTTTGCTTTCATTTTTTTTTATTAAATGTTTCATTTTATTAAATGATATTTATTTTCACAACAACTAGGCATCATTAAGATTCAAGAAACATTAAATTGTTAAATTCAGATTCCTTAGTATTGCTTCTAGCAACGAAATTGGTATAGACTTTGCAATACAATAACGGGAGAACAGAATTTCCGACTAGTTTTGCCATTTATTTTCGGCTTTATCAAGGATATACAATAGAGGCTTCACGCCCTGATATACAGAAATATGGTACAATGGAATAATATGATTGGATAAAATACAACAAATGCCATGAAAAAGTCAGTGAGTAAATATAGTCTTGGTACAATGACTGGATAAATATAGAAGCTAAACAAACAGCTAGGTACAATAAATGATAAGAGATTAGGTACAATAAAGGATAGAAAACACTAACTGGATGAAAGCAGAAAAATAATGAGTGGATAACAAATAATATACTAATAGAGAATAATAAAACTTATAAATGTAAAAAGACATACAGTAGCTACATTCAAAAACTCCGTGCTAGTCGTGTTAAGCGTGTCGTGTTGAGCTACAGCACGATCCGTGCTGAGTTAATTTTTGAATGTGCTCATGTTGTCTGTGCTGTCGAGCACGATTTACGGTAGGGTATTGTTGATCATATTTCTATCAATAATAAGCACGAAATTGTCCCTATCGTAGGTGATGTAACATTGTATGATTTTTCCGTGAGCAGGCTTTCTCTCTAGGCAGTATTGTTTTGTCTGCCTGAAACAACAATGGAAATCAGCTAAATGAACAGGTCGTTAGCATCCAGTAAGTCGTGTCCTAATTATCGTGGTTACAATTTTCTCACCAGATGGAGATAGTGGAACTATTAGCGATAGGCACTTTACTTTCGACCCAATCTTCTCTGATTATCAAAAATAACTTTTCTGCTTTCCATAACCGATGTTCTTGAACAAATAGAATTCCTTCTACACTAATTAATCATGGGATGATGGCACAATTAATTCGTATAACTATAAAATATTCAGGGAAGCGGCGTTTTTCCGCCATTACAGCTTTTCATGAGAGAGATGAGGAATGCCACAATGAGCATGCGCGCCAACATCGTGCTAGAGAGCTAACACGAACCACAGCCTACATGATTAGAGAAGGCTGTACACGAACACGGACGAAAATACCCCGTGCTCCGTGCTAGGCATTTTGCAACACAGGACACAGTTCATGCAGGGAGTGACAGATTTTTAGCAACACGACATGCTTAACACGACTAGCATGGAGTTTTTGAATGCAGCTTGTGATTACTTGCACGTTTATGATTTGTATTGTTTTAGAGCTAACAATGTCCCTTAACAATGTTTTCCCACTATTACGGATTTTCATGAGAGAGATGAGGAATGCCACAATGAGCATGCGCGCCAATGTCGTGCTAGAGAACTAACACGAACACGGACGTAAAAAGCCCGTGCTCGGTGCTAGGCGTTTTGCAATACGGGACACGGTTCGTGCAGAAAGTGATATCAGATTTTAGCAACACGACACGCTTAGCACGACTAACGCGGGAGTTTTTGAATGTAGCTAGTGAAAACTGTCTAAGGGGACCACCCTTGGTTCCATGTATAAAGTGGTCCTCATGTCAGGTGGTTCTTATATACAGGGTGTCCCAAATTGATGTACATGTATTTTCTTAATACATATGATGTTTATTAAGGCTTCTACAAATTTAAATACAGACATGTAGTACAAGTTAGGCTGCTGGTTTGAAAAAAGTTATGTTTGCTTGGGTTAAACTTTTCAATTGTTTTTTTCCTAGAAAATCTGATTACGTCGCCAACTTCCGCTTCCCTTATCAAGGTTATTTAAATATAGGATGTGTTAGGCAGGCTTCAGTTTAATGTGGTCCAGGTCCCATTAGACAGGTGGTATTTTTAGACAGTAGAAAATTGTATTATTTTAATAGGTAAAAATTTTGGTCCACATAGCAGGTGATTCTCTTATGTAGGGTGGTCCCCAAGACAGTTTTCACTGTAATTGAATCAAGAACATAAATCTCAAGTAAGTGAAATTACAAATTAAGAAAAAATATTACAGTAAATCTGAGACAGAATTAAGAGTAGAAAAAATGTCGAAATCGGTTTCACAGTTAAGGAGGAGGTCTGAAGAAGTGCATCAGCAGATTACCCAGTAGTGAATAACCCCATTCAGTTTTTGGAATTGCAGAGCACCCAGACACGAAAGATCATGGGAGGAGGAAGACAGTTGTTTCATTGTAGTTGTCATATATTTCCACATCAAAGCCAGGGAAATTGAATAGGAATTGCATATAATAGACCATACAGATAGGTAGGGCAGTCTCTTTCGAGGAGGCAAAGCGATACACCTGTTTCCCTTCAAATGTTCAGACGATTGGTGAAAGTTTGCGTGTTTGGAACCTTGAACAGAGTAAAACTTTCCAGACATGACGACAGCTTCCCCTTCCTCTGCCAGTTGGTTGGGTATTTACGGACGCCGGGTATTCTCTGGTGACAGTTTACAACATAACTGATAACAAAGCACATATCAACTCTTCAAGCCTGTCTTCTGCTCTTTAATAGTCGCTCAAAGGATACATGTTAATTCATATCTATCGTAATGCCACTGAAGAAAAGAATGAGTATTGTTCAGAGAAACACTGCACCTAAAAGACAAAAAATCATTTGGATGTCGGAAACATCTGAACAACGAGAACTTGGTCTACATAGTTGATTTGGGGCACGCCCCTGTCCATCCAGTCACGAGGACCATAAGGCAAATGCAATGGAAAACTGAGAAACCACAGCCAAGGGAACACCCCACCCACCCGGGGCAGAGCCAGCTGGTATTCAATAGAGAGACAACTGGTATGCAAAGTGAGCACGTAATAAGCCATATGTCAAGAAGACATGAATAAGAGGCGATACAACAAAATAAGCGTGTGTGTAAAGGAAACAAAGTAGAATGTAACAATAGGAGGTTGTTGTTTTTTTGTTTTGTTTTTTCTTTTGTTTTTTTTTCTTATCAAAATCTTGCCAGTATGTGCTGGGAGTTAAAGGTAAACTTTACGGAAAAAATTGACTTTATTTTTTTTGCATCAAAATTTTTTGATTTTTTCTAATATCTTATTAAGAAAAATGCCTCGGAAAATTGAAAATTCACGTGGGATCTCCTATCCCTTCTCCAGAGAACACGGCGGAACAAGGCGTCATTTCCTGCCGCGAGAACCTTGGGGAATTTCGTCACCGAGATTCTAGTCGCTTTCTAGTTTCGCTTAAAACGATTCTACATATCGTAAGATTTTGCTAACCTGTTTTATGTCAGTATGCCTTCAATTTGTTCTCTGTTTGGAATAAATAGACAGTCAGATAGAAATTTCACGTTACATAGATTTCCACAATCAGAATCGATTAAAAAACAGTTGATTAGTTTTTGACAGCGAGGAAACTGGTATCCAACTCCAAACAGCATTGTGTGCTCATTTTGAAGCGTCTTGCTTTGTCTACGCATCCGCTGTTTTAAATTCAGTATCAATTCAAACAAGAAATAGGCGTGAAAATAGATCATGTATAAGGTGGAACTAGATGCTCTTCCAACTCTAAACGGAACTGGCGTTCTTCAAGAACAGCAACCGCAATAGCATGTGCTGAACACCGAAGAAATGAGGTAGGCCTATATGTTGTGTAGGGCACACGTCCCCCTAATGTGCACATGCCGACGTGGCAAGCAGAAGATCCCGTTTCATGGTTTAATGCATAGGGCTGTATATCGCAGAAGTTGCAGTAGCATTTAATTCTGCTAACGGCCCTTGTATATCACTGTCACTGTTATCAAAATCGCAGTCGTCATTATCGATCTTGTTTCATATTCACAGTCCATTGAAATGACAACTAACCGACAGCGTCCAATGTGTGACGTCACGAATTCGAAACTCCTTCTCACTTCTCGGCAAATTGTGACAACAGTTGCCGAAACATGGCGGCAGTATGGATCGCAGGGGGAGGGAAGATATGAAAGGTTTTTTTATATATTTTATCAGTTTTGAGTTCGAATTAAAAATTTTCATACAAGCTACGTTGTTATTGACCTTCATCTTTCATTTTAAACAAAGTTGTTTTGGGTGTGGAGTTTACCTTTAAGCAATCGGTCAATGTGCCTAGTACTCGAAGGTACTGATAGCCTTGTGAACAAAGCTTGAAAATCCGATAGGACGTCTGAATTTAACAAGTTTTCTCTTGACAGTGTTTGTGGGTAGCCCTTACGCCTAAGGGCTGAAACTATCTGTTCCCGGGCTGCAGCCACGTTTGTGTTGGTACAAGTATCGAGCAAGTGGTCGGGATTGTGACCACCTGTGCCACAGGTGCACAAGGGGTCTTCTCTCTGCAATTTAAACCTGTGGAGGTACTGCAGGAAAGGACCATGGACTGTGAGAAAGTGAACTGTGTCTGGAGAGATGGTGGGGGGGATGCGATCTTACTTTAGGGAAGTAAGGGAAGGCTGCCCTTTCTTTTATACTGGAGGTCCACTCTAATTGCCATTTCTCCATTGCCTGGATCCCAAGAGTATGTTTATACCTCCCAACAGAGGGCAAGATTTCCTGCATCATGTTAACAGGAGAAGCTAGGGCTGCTTTCTTAGCTGCCCGATCGGCTACTTCATTACCGGGGATGCTACTGTGAGCCTTTACCCAAGAGAGTCTCATATCCAGCCTTTCTGTGAGCTCCTGAAGTAAGTCATGGGTGGTTTTAACTTGTTGTGGTAGGATAATCATCTTATGCCTGTTATAGGAATAAGAGCTGAATCCGAGTCAGAGAACAGGTGGACCTTGATGCCATCTCTAAACCTATTCTCTCTCAGCCAGAGCAGTGCCTCATAGATGGTCTGTACCTCTGCCTGGTAGAAGAGCAGGTTGGTTGCAAACTGAATGCTGACCTGTGTAACTTCGTCATTCTTCAGGACTATAAAGGATCCTCCTGTTTTTCCTTCAGTATGGGAACACGTGCTGGTTAGTAATCGTTGGAATACGATCAGATTTTAACGGTATACACGTTTTATGTACCCTATGTTCATTCTGGTCACCTCTGTCATTGCTTACAGTTATACACATTTTTTCAGAATCACCCTGTATATCTCTAAGGCAGCATCATGCCACTTTTTTCCCCGGGAGTAACGGACTGGCTGTTTGAACTTCCTTGGGGGGATTGAGTTCACAAATGGGATAGGAGGTTCATATCCAGGATAGTGCCCATGCCAGAATTTGTTCATCCTGTGTCTGACCTCAACTTCCATGTGGAGGGGAAGGCAGCCAGTCAGGACAGTGAGGGCTTCATTCAGGGTTGTTCAATAGGCCAGCCCCTGTGAGTGCAAGCATAAAGGGTCTTTGTCCTGCCCAGAGAGGTTTGCTAATCCGGGAGTCGCGGGCCTGATGTCCCCACGTTTCTGCACAGTAGAGCATTATGAAGCGGATGATGCGAAAAAGAACTTCTTTTCGAGCTCTTTAGATAGGCCCCAGTTCTGGCCAGCAAAGATGAAGAGCTGGCTGCCCAGAGACCTAACTCTCATTGAGAGGTAGGCCACATGGTCAAGCCGAAGACCCAACCCATCAAGGATGAACCTAGGTACTTCGTGTTAGGGTTAAGGGAATGGTGATCCCCTCTAGTTTAATGACTAGGAGGCGCTGAACCTTGCTACAGGGCACAAACACACGTTTTGTTTTGTTGAGGTTGAAGGCCAAAGAGCAATGTTGGGTCCAAGCCTGGTACTTGGTCCATACCAAGGGCGCTTTAACCTCCAACTTCTTAGCAGATGGGGCACATATCACAACTAAACCATCGTCTGTGAAAGCCTGGGCTTCATCTTTGCCGAGATTGCAATCCGCTAGGGCACTGAACCAGCCCTCCATCAGGATGCACCACAGGATAGATTCAAGGATGAGCCCTGTGGGCACCCTCACTTCATGCGCCATTCCAAGCCATTGCTGTAGACTACCCGCTCTTTAAAGAAGTCGGATATCACTGCTTTGTAGGAGACATCACAGTTGAGCTTTTCGAGAGCTTCTATCATACAGGCGTGGTCAGGGCTATTGAAAGCTTGGTCTACAGCAGAAAATTGTAGAATTACTGAAAACCAACATGAGTTATTATTAAACTTCTTGAGGTTGTTCTGCTTACCTGCAACTGGAATTATCTTGGGCAGTGCCGGGTGCCTCTGCTAATCTTTTCTGTATATACACTGGCGGAAAAAAAAATCCCAACACCATGAAGGACTTGTGTTAGATGACTGAAATTTGGACAGTATATTCAGCTATGGTATTTATTCAATTGATTCAAGTTTCAAGGTTACAACTTATAGGGGGCGCCACCAGCGCCACCCTGTACATGCAAATGAGTCATTCCAATAACAGATATAAAGGAGATCAGACGCGCGTCTGTGTCACTTCAGACACTTGTAGACGTGTGTGATAGAACGTAAAACATGCCTCGAAGGGGACTGCGACGTGAATATGGGCAGCTAATCCAATTCGAACGTGTAGTAGGCCTTCGAGAGGGTGGACTTTCGTTCCGTGCTACTGCAGAACGCATGGGTCGAGACGTTGCCACTGTGTACAACTGTTGGCAGCAATGGTCCAGGGAAGGCAGGATTACCAGGAGACCAGGATATGGACGACCCCCGGCCACTGGAGACAGGGTTGACCGGTGCATCTGTAGGATGGCTGTGGCAAATCGGACAGCATTTGCAGCGGACATTCGGACTGCTGTGGCACCCAATGTCACTCCACGCACAATTTGGAACCATCTCCTGGCCAGGAATTCTACTCCAGGCGCCCTGTGGCATGTTTGCCTCTTACCCCTCAACACCGTGCGGCACGTCTTCAGTGGTGTCAAGCCAGAGCGACTTGGAAGGCAGAATGGAGGTCTATGGTCTTCACGGATGAAAGTCGTTTCTGTCTGGGTCAGAATGATGGTTGCACAAGGGTCAGGAGGAGGAGTGGGGAAGTCCTGTTACCGAGCGGTATCCGTCGTCAGCATACTGGCCCCACCACTGGCATTATGGTATGGGGAGGGATTTCCTATGACAGCAGGACCCCCTGATGGTTATTCCAGTCAGCATGATGGCAAATGTTTACATTCGGATGGTTGTTGAACCCATTGTGCTGCCATTCATGGCTGGTATGCTAGGGGGGCTGTTCCAACAGGATAACGCTCGACCTCACACTGCCGCTGCAACCCAACGTGCCCTTCAGGGTGTCCACATCCTACCATGGCCAGCACGATCACCAGATCTGTCGCCCATCGAGAACGTCTGGGACATGGTCAGATGCCGTGTCAGGGCTCTTCCACAACCAGCAACAACTGTCGTTGATCTGACCATCCAGGTACAACAGGTATGGAATGCCATACCACAAAATGACATTCGGCATCTCTACGACCGTATGCATGCACGTGTGCAGGCTGCATAAACCAGTGCGGCGACTAAAATGGGTACTCAAGTCCATGCTTTTCACCATGTACAGGGTGGCGCTGGTGGCACCCCCTATAAGTAGTAAACCTTGAAACTTGAATCAATTGAATAAATACCATAGCTGAATATACTGTCCAAATTTCATTCATTTAGCACAAGTCCTTCGTGGTGTTGGGATTTTTTTTTCCACCAGTGTATAAAGAAGAGTGTGTGTTTGTGGGTGTGTGTGTGTTTATATTTTATACAAATCTACAGTTTTATTCCGATCTTGATGAAAGTTTGCACACATGATCTTCTAAGCATGAGGAAGGTAACTGTTTACCTCAGATTTCGAAAAAATAATAATTATCGATAACAAATCGATATTCATGATAATGGAAAGGCATACTAATAAAAAGTATCTCATGACAACAATGCAAGGCAAAGTTTGTGCTTTTATAAATAAGGTTCAATTTGTAACAGTGCATAGAATTCCTGTTGTTCGGATTTGTCTTGGAATTGATAGTTTTCAGAACTTAATATTTTCTAGAAAATCTTTAAAAATGTGCACTAAATGGAGATAAAAGAGTTACCAGACTGTTGAGAAACTGACCAAGTCGTGAGGGATCAGTTAGTCATCGAAGTTCTCAGGTGGCCCTTGGCTAGACCACACAAAGTGATGAATGGCCATATTTTTTTTCAAGGCATCAAGAGCAGAGTGGGAATTGCAACAACAGATTACCAAGTAGTGAATAACCCCATTTAGATTGTTTGGATTGCAGAACAACAGACCGAAATGATCCTGCCTGGAAGGGATTTGAATCGTCGAAAGTGTACATATAAAGTAAGATTACGTGATCAAGAAATTATTTCGATTAGCTGTGCAACATTTGGAGAGGTCCATCCATTGGGAGCATTTAAAAAATTTTTTTTTCTCGATATTTCATTTTGAATTTTTACTGTATTAATTCTAAGCGTTTTCATATTTTTATTTTTGCTGTATGTTCACATTCAGATATTGCAAAATTTAAAAAAAAAAAAAAAAGTTTATTTAACGTCTAGAGGTTGTGTTTATCTACAACTGTAATTATCCCAGGCAAAGCCGGGTGCCTTTGCTTGTATTTACAGGGCATTTCTAAATTATCTCCCGTATTTTACATGATTATTACTCACAAACTATACAGATTTTAACGTGATTTTTTTTATTCACAAAGAAAAACTCAAAA